>CM059571.1:16600000-16898498 GCA_030386875.1 Morinoia aosen | reverse complement strand
CCCAGATGCACGGAGACAGGGCCAGCATGCAATTGTCCTTTTGCACCTGTACTTCAGGCCAAATGAGCCGCGGTGCTTGACCCTAAAAGAGGCCAAGGCTTGACTCGGGAATAGTGCTTTAGAGGATGCTTCAATGTTCTGACTCATCTTCGGCTACTTTTACTCCATCATTAGCGTGAAGGATTGGGCTAAGGTATTTTATTCAATAAATTTTAACGATGAGATTCGAATTGATTATAAATGTACCGAATTAAAAAAAATAACCTATCCATTTACGATTCAATCGTGGAAAAAATGTTTTCAATGAAAACACCTTATGAGCTAACGGGTTCAGTAACTATGTATAGGATTCAAGTTTCCCAGAAATTCTTCAAATAGCACACAAATGTGAATATTTTGAAAGAAACAATAAACTGAATTCTAAAACTGAAAATAAAATAAGCGATTTGCGAGGAGTGGTGTGAGACCATGTGCCCCTGCGTAAAGAAATACTTCCAAAGGCGGACTTGGGCTTGTATATGATCAGCCGAGTTCCATTATTGTCAGGTAGAGTTAACGGCAACTTATATCGGGATTATTGTAACGATAATAACGAATGGTAGTTTCTCGAAATGTTTTTCAAGATCCTGCATAACTTAAATATAATTTGAGCAATTCTCTGTTAGTACGGTTAACCGTGCCAGCTCAACACAAGTGGCTGTATTGAGTAGCTGGTGGTTGATAAACCCATAGGTTAATGCAATTTATTAACTTAACGTGTCACGGACTTGAATGAAATAGAGGCTACCGCTTGGCAGTACAGAGCCCTACAAATTTTGTTTAAAGTCTTGGGTTTTAGAAAATAAATGCTCTAGAGGTTATAAAGACGTATGAAATTGTAAACCTTCAACGGCAAAAATTGTATTGGAGTTCCCCTTAGAAAAATTTCACCGATACTCGACACGAGGAATCTGTAAAACAAGGACCAAGCTTCGTTTCTGAGACGCGAGAAGACCGGCCGTAAAGGAAAGTTTGCTTACTCTTCCTATGCAAATAGTTTCATCGCTCTTAACTGATGACCGAATGCGGAGGCTCTTAATATCATAATGGAAAAAATCAACAATTCAATCGTCGCGAGTGAATTTTTTGGTCATGAAGTGAATTCTTTAGGTTCATATTTATTTGCATGGCATTGTCTTGTGAATGAAGGTGTGTAGTAAGCTGACGTTTGTAATACGCAAGTACGTAAATATTTTTTTGGCTTGTCACGTTTGTTAGGCTACACTGCAAACCTCACGTCGCAGCGTCTGCTGATGCTCCTTTCGGCCCAGCCTCATGCAGCAGCGCACGCCTGCAAGTTGCCTGAGTGGGCGAGCGCTATCCTACTGATAACTTTTTATAGCAAAGTCTTCTGCATCGGTGGTGATTGTCAAGGCTTCCATTAAAATATGTGCCGAGCAGAAGCTGTAAACTCTATGCTAATTTTACGATATTTATCGGCAATTTCCGTAGAATATTTTTAAGTAACGAAAACGCATAAGCTGAGTAGAATGAGTCTTGGCATTTTTTGCGATAGTCATTTAGAATTACCTTCAAAATTCAGACCACATAAGTCACGATTAGGCCTGAAGGGCTTTTAACACTTTGATTCTTTTTTAACTTTGCTCATGCTAATTGTATATACTATACGAAAACAATCGGACCTTAAGTTATATGGCATCTCACACAAGCCTCAACTAATGCAGACAAAAATCATTTTTAGAAATTCAACAAACATGAAGTTGGATGCAAGTTGTACTTAACTGGAATTAATTTTTATTCAAATAAGTCTTATAATGATGTCTTAAAACACGAAGATCAACTGAGAATATACTAGTGATCGTGTATTCTAGGCGACTAGACTTGTAAAAACTCAATTTTGCACTCCTTTACCCATCACTTACTAGCGCACTCAACGGCGGACTGAAAGCCGTAACATCTCTATTATCTGGTATCAGTCAAGTTACAGGCCCTTACCGTAGTAATGAATTCTGCCGCTTCGACGGCTTTTTACACTTGCTGAGACCTATAACTCTGCAACGCCGCCCCTGTAAACCGAGCAGCTGAGTCACGCCCTACCCGGCCCCCACAAGCTAAGGATAGACCCCTCCCTTTCACAACTAGGACTCTCATTAAAGTTGTCGGACGCAGCCTTGCGCTAATTATGAGCATTTGGTTATCTTAATGAATCCTATACTCCATACTCTTGCTTCGATTTTAAGCCTGGTTTGTAGTAATGAAAAACATCGCAGAGTAAGAATAATATTTAGCCAGACTTGATTACCTAATATTCATAAACTGTTCAAGAGTGTAAAGAGTGGCCGCGCCTCTAGATTTACCTCCAGCTTGTAAATGAAATTTAATGAAAACACCGCATCTAACCTAAAGGGAGAGGTCTCCTGCCGTACCGAATACCAAGGAAGTGGCTAAAGACGAGTGAGATCACTCTGTCAATGCACATCTAAAATCTCCGGGTGCATGGGTAAAGCTGGGCAGAATTGCACCACTACATTAAATCATCAACGTTTAGATATACATTTGGACAAAGAAGTTGCAACAATAGCAAGCATTTATGAACTCAATTGGTACTCGTACGAAGCCAATTTGAACATCCTACACAGTTATTCATCAAACCCGTGCGAAATTTTGGAATGCTCCCTTTGCTTTTAAACTTTAATCTCTCCTTGATCTTAATTCTTTTTTATCTTTGGAATTATAGTTTTTTTAATTCTGATTACGTATCTTCAAGAGGAAAGATAAATCGAGGTAAAAATCATGAGACGAGCTTATAATAAAATTCCCCTCATGCAATAGGCAATTTCTGCTGACAATTTTAAATGTTATGTCTTCAATTTTGAACCATTCTTCCCAAGATACCACAAGAATCCTAGCTTGGTGGATTTCTTTATCTTGACACCCGCGCCAAATACTTCAGCAACTAGAACGGTTGAGAGGACTTACCGAGTAACTGGGACCACTGCGCCGGAGGTCTCCACTCTGGATACTGCTTGGGGAACACTTCACGACTCCACATGGTGTTGAGGTAAACTCGATACACGGTTAGTTTGTCGGGGCTACACGACTGCGACCCTTGTGTTGTGCATATAACCATCGTCAATGTGATTGTTACAAGCGCGAGGCATTCGCAGCTCTTCCAGGTGATAGCCATAGTGTGACGTGGCCAGGTAAACTGCTCGAGTTGAGGAACGAACGACACAAGTTCTGACGAATATTCGTTCACTCGTCGCGCAATTGATTTACTGTATTTGACGAGGTGAATGGGTGAATTCAGGAACTATAAACTGCTCACTTGTACCATTTCTATTTCCCAATACGAGTAACGTTCTTCGCAAATGACGCGCAAGAGCGTGAACGAAAATCCGCTCTCGAACAAGTACAAAGAGCGAGAGTTTTCTACGGTGGCACGGTAAGGACGAGAGGAAGAGATGATGACACGATGAAGCGCTCTGCAGCAGAGCCTTGACTGGCACAGTGTCTGCCCCACGTCTGGCGGGGAGCTTCACAACAAGAGTGGTGCTGCTACGCTCTCCTCAGACTACGCTATAGTGAGAGACTGCTGCTGCTGCACTCGGCACAGTTCGCGGAGCGACTCGCACAAACAATCTAGGAGCTCGCCGACCGGGCCGTCTGCTTATGTAGTCGACATTGGAGGCGTGTGCACAATAGCGCCTCCACCAGGGACAAACTAAAATACGCTATCCTTCTATGCTCTTTTTATAGCTATGTTTATTTCCTTCCCAATGATGCCCATGCTTAATGCCGTGACACGGGACTCCATATTCTGGTGGTAAGTGATATTTTGGTACGCTCCCTAATACGTTCCATCAAATTTTACGGACACCTCCACAGCGTCGTCCAACATCTCAGACACAACCACAAATAATTGACTTAGCGAATTCTTTCTTCTTCCGTCTCCCATCAGTCTACGGGTTCGACACTCCAGTTGTACGCGTATGGAATCAATAAGACCTCATTCACAAATACACCTGAGTAGAACTAAATGGAAAGAGATAAAAGTATAATACACTTATGAGGTGTTGAATGCTTCGATCTCGGATGAGCATAATATAACTGATGAATATAGTATAACTATTTCCACCATATCACCACTGCACCACACCATCTAAAATGTAAAGCATCCACAGGAGTGCAACTCCTCGACTTTATCATGAAAACGAATGAAAAGATTTCTATTGAATTGCACTTAAAATCCAGTACTTGAGGCTTTAAATGGAAGTGCTGTGCTGTGAGAGGAGTTTTATCATTTTAATATTTTTTATGTTCGTGAAAAAATAAAAGCTCAATGCAATGTTTTTAGTGAGAAATGGAGAAACGAAAACCGAATTGCGAACGAGCTGGCTACAATTTGGTGAATGAGAAAAACTTTTCAGTTATATTTTTGAAAATGCACGTTATATCTGTGTTGCCTTATGTTTAAATTTGTAAATACTTTTTCATTTTAAAAATTATTCATTTGTTCAACTTGACGTGGTCAAGTAACTTTTGTTCAGAAACTGCCGATGTCAGTTAACATTTTATTATCATACGATAGGATTCAATTTTTTTTTCAAGCTCCAGTTTATTTGTTCTTTTTATTATTTTAATCGCTGATTTTATGCTATGCACTACATAAATAATATGAGTTAAAGTTTTATTTGGATGAAGACAAAATCTGACTGAAGATACTATTTATGTTGTTAAACATGACGTGCTAAAAATGCACAAAACATGAAGGAGCAAATAACCAAAAATAGCTAAGTACAAGAACAGTCTACCCTGTTGAGAAAGAAATAATTTCTAATATCAAATTGAAAACCACGACACCCAAAGTTGTGGAACAACTAGGCTCGTATATTCAGCTTGTTCCGAGGGGGTACTTGCAACAAAAAATAAAACTAGATGTATAAAGCATGAGAAAAAGAAAAAATATTTTTTTCAGGGCAATAGTTGTTAACTGCGAACGCATGCCTGCTACTTGTTGTGTGAAGCATAAACTCGTATAAAATCACGCCTCAAGGTTTCTAGGCATTGGGCGCCAGCTGTTTCGGCGTCTGTATGTCGTCCATTCGTTCAAATTTATTATTACGTGCTTGTGAATGATAAGTTTCAGCAGGACTGAATAGATTTCTACATGGAGGCATATTGGACAAGTGAAAAACCAAAAAATCTTCCTATTCTTGAATTATTTGCAATATATACATATTCTTTGTGAGGTCAGCTGAATTCCTCACTAAAATAGGTTTAATTACTAATTAATAATCCGTTATCTTATTCTCACTCATATACGTGCATCTCATTCAGCTTGTGAGTGAAAATCTAGCTGCCAACAAATTTTTTAAACAATGCGCGCTCGAGAAATGGGGTGGTGCATTCCAACTCATCTAATTTGCAGCGTTTGTAGCCAAATTGTACGGAGCTTACTGTGAAGGAGGCAGTTCTCAGAACGTGGTAGCTACTCCAACAACGAGATGCGTCAGCAGCGGCCCTTAAGAATAATACTTGATCTTGGCATAATTGCGAAAGAAGTTTGAATGAAAGTGGTATAAAAAAACTAATTCGTATCGGAAGGAAACTCAGGCTTCGAAAAGAATAAAGTATCAGAGATGGGGTGAGATGGGGTTGATTGAAGAGTATGGTTGAAGTGGCATTTTCAATGGCTCATAAATTCTAGCATGTAACAATCATGATGACGGCCCCTTGTAATTGAAATCTGCAGGCCAGAGTGTAGAGTTATTAGATGCGTTTTCAGTTTGGGGCAGAAAACGTTGAGTTAAAAAGGTAATGAAGTTGGTATGGTTGGACAGAGGCGACGGCCGCCAAGTTAGGGATGTATACCCACAGAGGAACCTCAGTGTGAAAAGTATACACATCCCCAGTAATTTATATGCACAATGTAGCCTTGATTCAGATTCAGTTTCGTACTTTGGCACCACTTCCGAGATGCGTCACAGCATGACGTATACGAATGGTGAACCAGTAAAACGTACGATTAGCCCGCCATGTGGCCGTAACCCGAAAGTGGCCAAGAAGCTTGAGTAAAGAGCCTGTGTTGAATAATGTTCACTACTAGTCATCTGAATGTGTCCTGCTAGTGAAATTATTTACGAGATTGCATTTTCTCACTTATATGATAAACTAGGAAACGAATAAACATTAAATCTCCAGGAAGTGTTGATAGCCCTCACATGCACCTGCTGTGAAGAAAATTAATTCGAACGCGAAGGAATTAATTCATAATTAATTTATAAAATGATTTCAAATCTCACACGTACATTAATTGAAAAAATGATAGCATACATTTTGAATGACCACCGAATTATAGTGATGAATTGATAGCGAGGGCTACTAGAAATATTAAAACTCATTGAAACCGAGAAAATAGTCTCTTTAATAGTACTTTATTATATAGAACAACGGACATAAGCTTCGAGGGAAGTCAATAAATTAGCAACAGTTGTGATTCGAATGATCAGCCATAACGTGTATTTTATTTTATAAATGACCTGTATTAGTTGGTGATCTGTAATACTCCCCGAAATGTCAAGAAGGCCTACTCATAACTCATTCTTGTTCCTAAATTGACGTCCATTTGCGTAAAGGCGTTGCTTCATAATGCTTCACAGGTTTTCAATCGGATTTAAATCTGAGAATTTTGTGGTCCAATTTATCCTTCAAAGCCCCAGAGCTCCAGCTTTTGGAGATACTTCGTGGTTTTATGAGCTGCATGCGAGGGGGGCATTATCTTGCAATAAAATGTGTCTCCTGAGTTTTACCAAGTCTTCTCAACCATGGTTCCAAATGCTCGTGCAGAAAAACTGGGCTTTTGAAGTCATTTTAATACCACCTGGTCCTTCTCGTTGGCCAAGAAGGTGTCTTTGATGTTCTCAGCCCAAATCACAATCCCTCCACCACCTCGTAGGTGCCTCAAACTATGATTGCGATTCTGTCAATTCACCAGCCATCCTTGCTCACCATCCGGGTCACAGAAAGTAAAACGTCTGTCGTTGGTGCTCAAAACGGTTGAAAAGTAGACCTTGTTGTTATTTTATAACCTTGGCAGTCGATTTTGCTTCTGGAATACTGTCATTGTAGGCTTTGACTCCGGTTTTACAGATTTCGTAAACCCGTCAGATGATGTAATCAACGTTTTTTCGGCTCATTTTTCAAAGTTACGCATTTAAAAATTTGTCCTATCGTCAATCTAGGACTCTTCACAGCTTCACATGCAATTCGTAGCATAGCACGGCGTGACACAACTTTTGATTGACCTTTACCAGCCATCAGACGTACCTTCGTAGGATCACCGCTAAAGTTCACAGTTTAGTATAATACCTGTCGTTTCAGCTTATTCCACTGTAACTTTATAGTTTTTCAATTCAGAGGAATTAATATCCTTTTCTAATCGGTCAAGCTGCATTTAAGACCCATATTAAACACGAATTGAAGCACCTCGTTATTAATTAGATACTCATGGAATACAGTGATTTTATCCAATATGACGTCAGTTGGCTTACATTGCGCGTATCTGGACAATTTTTTTCGCAGCTCACGCATGTGAAGAGTGCCAACAGTCACTTCGAATTTCACGCAAATTTATCTTCGATTTTAACATAATTGGGAAGATGTTCTCTCACTGATAATTTAACACGCAGTATATATCACTTAAGTGTTAACCACTCTCATTGATTTCTGTTCGCTTGTGTTTAGTTCGTCACCTGAAAAGATTCTAACGAACACATACAGGAACTACGAGGAGACTTCATTGTGCCGGTAACACTGTACGTTTTCCAATTTATGTGTCCAGTTTCAGTAATAGTGCCTCGAAGTAAAAAAGTGGATGATCTCCGTCAAATACCAGCGGTGTACTCTGATTTAACCGACATGATTTCTCATTTGCATAGAAGTGTTTAAAAAATAGAGCGAGCGTGGCATCGTAAATGCCAGCAATTAATCGAGGAATATTCTCAAAATATTTCGATGCTCACGGTACCATACTTTTAAAATAATTTCTGCATGTTCTAGCAACAAAAAATGTTCTAGCAACAGTTTAACTTTCTCAAAACCCAGCGGCTTGCAGTGTTTTTCATTTGTAATTTTAGGCGCTGTTCATTAACCCTAAAATTTGTAAAGACCCAACTGCCTCGAATTGATATAAGAGTTGATCCAGTGCAGTAACACTCCTGAATTGATCATGTTTTCCAAAAATTTCATCTGTTTCAATTTGAGTGTGCTGATTCTCTCATAGAATGGTGTGTCTTTTTATAAAAACACAAAATCACCTAATTCGTTCAGAGCAAACCCACAACTTTTTTAAAATATCACCATACTCCCTCCTTTACTACAGGCTCTTGTACAGCGAAACAGGGATTGAAGTCTCAAGGCTGCAGTCATTATGAACTACGCACAAATATCTCATCTCAATCTAATAATTTGCCACTAGAACAATCAGCTGTGTATTTTTCCACCTGTTCTCTCAAAACATGTGCTGTTGAGACTGCTCGTATGTTATCAAATGGCAATTAGCTTTAGTCTTCTGTTTAGATTGGCGAGAGTTGTGCAATAGATGTTTGGACAGTGGGGACAGTAAACACCTTTAGTGTCTCCTGTGTTGTGCGCTCATTAATCAAGGTCTACTTAGCGCGTCATCACAACATACGCAACTGTGTACAGCTCGCGCCGCTTCTCATTTGGGGTCCATTGCTCCCGTAGACTTTTCTATGAATTCTATTCTATAATTTTTATTTTAAAATCACACGCTTAGCTGCCAAGTGAGAAAATTAGTTCACCTCGCTTATCGTTAAGTACAGGATAATTAAATGTTAAAGTCATAATGCAGTCTCGCAATTATTACACCCGGTGCAGTCAGTATTATGATTTGAAAAAATTTCAACATTAAAAATTTTACATATTCAATTAGATAGCATTATTCTCAAAATTTCAAAAATGACTCTGCCCATCATTATATTTAAAAGCTTTAACATTTTTCACATTCGTTTCACCACGAACTTTTCACTTTTTCTTAAGCTCTTAAATAACAATGAAATCAAAAGTATCATCTCCATCTTCCTTGCCTCCCATCAATACATGAAAGTAGCCATTTTGTGAGTGCCAGTACAGAAAACGAGCCTTCTTTATTCCCTAGCTTCCGAGGTATTTTTAGCTCGGTAATATAGTAAGGCATATACCCTCTAAGCCCGCACGATTGGAGGCGTCGAACTCACTTTCGACACCTGACCTCAGAGTGAGCACATTGCATGACATCTTTACGGACTCGGTCACCATGCAGGAAGGCGAAGTTAATACTATCTTAATATTAAACTTAAGCTTTACATCCAAGCGCTCAAACTGAATGCATATAACGAAGCTGGGAGCGGCCTGCTCGGCAGGTTGTTGCTACATTGCCCTACATGGTCAGAGTAGAAGAAAAGTCCGCGGAATGACCGCTGAAATGACCCGACCTCGGCCTCAGGCGTACGCCTTACTTGGAGATGCCTTGTGCACAGGCGAGCACGCTTCATACTATAGAGATCTCATGAAAAGAGGATGACAAGTCCCAATTGCTTTTGTTGGAGAAACGCAATCTTTGTTTCATGTTGTAGCTCTTCGGTGTCAATGCAATATTTGATAAATGGCGTCTAAGAACGAAATAATAAAATCTATCAACCACATAAGGTTCGTCTCATCCATGATTTTCAAATGGGAACAGCTAACTACATTTCCTAGTGTCCAGTTCCTAACCTAATGGTGTAAGCCCAAGAACACATACTGAATATATTCTGTATAAAAATGTTGATGATCTGTATCACTGAAGTGCTACCCGCTGCTCAAAAAGACTCATTTGTCAACTAAGGAACTTACTTCAAACAAATTAGACTTGAATTATATTCAAGCTGACTTATATTCAACATGAGTATAGAAGAATTTTTTCACTGGTCTTATAATCCACGTATATTAAAATATATCTCTAATTCCCTAATTCAATACTCAAGATATAACTTGGCAAAGAACCTTTAAATGGGACCCAAAGCCATGATATGGAGACCAGTGAATCAAATCTCAAAACAGAATGTTATCAAGTAGTAAGTTGCTCTTAACTCTTACTGGGCTATAGACTGGTCACTCAAATAAAGTTTTAAAGTTTCTGGGCACTTCATTCAAACCAAACTGCGCACGTAAAGGTATGGGGAAACCGGCACGTCAAGTTTTTTTTGAGAAATATTAAGGCACGAACTAGGGGCCGCGTATCCATGGATCGCTATGCCTCGATTTAGTCTGTAGTTCACGCGGTTACACGGTCAGGCGTAAATTTATTTCGCATTAACACTATATATTCTGTGTTGTTATGACCTGCTTCGTTCTTTACTAGCGTTTCAGCGAAGAAAGTTCCCATGCTTTGCTTCAATAATGGCTTACTCGCTATACAAGTACATTATTCTCCTGTGTACCGACACGAGGTTTTTACGTAGTAACAATATTTGCACGCCCTCTCTTGCAACACACATCCTGACGAAGTAAAAACTATCCTTTAGTATCCATAAGACACGTTCGCAAAGCAAGTTTGTTGAGCTCCACAGCGGAAAGTGAAATGCGGTCAAAGCTGTCATGATTAAACTTGTGGCCTACGAGTATTCGCAAACTCATTGATTGTGAATCTGTAAACTGGAAAATTATGCAGTTGAAATTTGTTCTGTGATTGATTTTAAATAATTTGAAGAAACTGGTCATTTTTTTTCTTATCATATTCCCCGGAAATGAAAGATTTTGATCCAATTATTCCCTTCGCCGGTGTCCGTGTTATCAAAAGGAGCTCAATTATGCAAAGCACCACCAAGTTAGGGATGGACTGAGCAATAAATTGTTTCGAGGGACGTTTCTTTTTGGGGGTATTTACAGAATTTTTCTGACCTGTGTTTCCCATGATGTGAACATCCACTATCTAAATTATTTTTATTCATGTTTTCTGTTCAGTATTAATGAGTCATCTGTACAGACGTCATGCGATGGCTGAAGAAGTCCGTCAAGAACAAAAAAGGTGAATATAACTTACTTGCACATCATTACTACATATCTTTTGATTATAATACTTGTCACATATAATCAATGGAAAAGGGATAAAACAATAGAATTACGCTTGTGTTTATATTAATTCTTAATTATTATTCTTTTCTGATTGAAACTAAGATGTAGAGAGAATCAAAAATTCAGGACTCGTTTCATTGATATACGTAGATAAACTCTGGTTTCACTCTTAGTCACAAAACTTCACGCAAACTAGGAAGAGAACGAGATTATGTGTGTTACTTCTCTCGTGGTGCTAAGTTCACACATTAATGCTGCGCCCTTCACCTCACTTGACAAAGACATCTCTTGTGAATCACTTCAAGTTCCTTCAGCAGCTCGGCAATCAATTCTTCCGAAGTCCAGTCATAAATTTGCGAACCTAGCTGTGATGTTGGGCTCGATAACTACATGGACGTCTGGATCGCAAAACTTCAGCTCCTGAAAACGTGTTAATAAGTCAATTGAGCTATTCTCACTGAGAAAGGTGCAACGTAACATGGTGTATGAAGTCCTTACAGCGCTGTGGAGAAAGCATGCGAAAGGATTCGCAGATCACTCAGTTTTCCGACTAAAAGCTTTGTTAAGGTGCTACCCAACACCAACTAAGAGTTATTAAACTCGATAAAAGATTTTCTATATCTTTGCACCTGTCTCGATGAGCAGAGAAACTCTTCGTACATTCATCACTGTTCTTTCTTAATACTGCACCGACTCGATTTTAGGTACTCCAAGCGTCCCTCTCAAGAACAACATTTAACTTTGGATGACTTTATCTCGAGTTAAATGGGTGCCTGACTCTCATCAAAGCTAATTAATACCTAAAATGGAGGAGCACCTCAATTCTAAAAAAAAAAACACTTGTCTCTTGGTTGCTTTACAGACGAACACTTTCAAAGATACGTAGTCACTTCGAGGATGAATGGCTCGAAGATTGAAAATTGCATGACCTCCCAAAAAATAACGCACAGATTTCTCGATGCTGGCATTTCACTTGGCTGTCCAGCGAGCATGTCTCCTGTGTCAAGCATTTCGCAACAATAAAAGCTTGGATGTACCTCAGCTGGGCAACTAATGCCAGGCGCTCAGTCATTCTCATGTTCTCGTATTTTTTATACTTTAGCAGGCATGATGGATCTCCACGAACGTGTAGTTCATTAATTCATGTTCGTCGTTCGCTCAACCATACTTAATATTAATCAAGCCGCCCTAAATCCGCAGTTTAACGAAGCCTTTAATGATGCCTCAATAAAGAAGAAGATGCAGAGATACCAGGTAGAGTCTGCCGCTGAGAAATTAGAAACGTTCACTTTCAGTCATACAGACCGACTTTTAAAACTGGCTGGCTCACTCGTCCCAGTAATGTTCCCAGTCTCTCCCATTATGTCTCGTGCCTAATAAACGTCCTTATAATTTCACAGCACACGTCTGATAAAACTTGTTTAGATTTTTTAAACGCATGTCGTTCCATTAGAGTCGCTATTCAGAGTTCATTAAGGCGTGCCTGCAATCTCAGCAATGTCTATATAATTAAGGAGCTCCAACCTGCTTCTCTACATCTTGTCGGGGTACCTGATACCATCGTAATTTCTCGTGCTTCTTTTCTCAATGAAAATGTTTCAAACTAACATATCACTCAGGGTCTGTTGATAAATTATACGCCACTCTTCATGAAGCTTAATTAAGGGATGAATAATTTTACTATCGGGATTTCAAAAAGCGAGGATTAAGCACCTTTCAGTGTGTAACAACAGCATATCTTATTGTATATTAGTCGGTAATGAAAGGATTTATTTCGCTTGAGATTATCTTGGACTATAAGTCGACGAACTACTTTCTAGGATGTCGCCGGGCAAAAGTGCGCTGGTTATCTACAACTCCTCCTACAATATACATGTGAAGATTGCCTCTCAGCGGCCGGTGCTCTTGATCGTTGGCTGGGATGACAACGCCAGCGGTACTAATCTAGCAGTTCGCTGACATTTTGTGGGCCTTTTTGCTCTTTGAATGGTGTGTTTGGAGAGAGTGCTGCGTGTGGCGACGCATCAATGAGATTATTTTTAAGTTAGCAGGAAGTGAGTATATGAGCAGGTGCGGCAGTTCCTCTGGCACACTTGAAGGCATGCCACCACACTCTTGTTCAAAAAAAGCGATTGACTTCACCGCACCAGCCTCTTCTTATGCACTTTACATGTAAGTCCTATTCGTGAAAGTAACCACTCTAAGTAAAGAGCAGATACAGTATTATGGTCTTTATTGGGACTTCTGAAGTACTCACAGCGATCATTGCTGTCTAAATCATGTTTTCATTAGAATTAGATTCCTTTCGCGGAATTTTTAGCTCTGCTAAGAACTTATTTCTGTTGTAAAAAAGCGCTAATTTTAAACTTTATATTTTCTTAATGGCATGGCTCTTTTAGGGTGGATGGCTGATCGAAAATGTCTGTGAGTCATTTTAATTTTATCTTTATTAGATTCCTTGGATTGCTCCTTCAAAGAGTACCTTCTGAATTCGTTTTAAATAAAGTAAATAAAGTTTATAAAATATGTTTAATGTTTAAATATAAATATATATTTGAAAATATTTTTCCAGCTAAGTTATAGCGTCCATGCGCTCGAAACAAATACAAAATACTCTAATTACCACAATCGATTTTTACGATTGTAACAATGCCACATCGAGTTCTTCAAGAATGATTTACAGCTCTAACTTGAAATTAACAACGTCATTTTAGACTTGGAATTACATATCCCTGGTATTTACAGAAAATAAAAACTCATTCATTCAGATTAATTTCATTTTAAGAGAAAGGTCAAGTTAAAAAGAGACATTATTCATGCGCACGTCGTAACGCTGAATGATATTTTAGGGGAATTCGCTTGAACAATCGCAAAAGAAATTCGCTGGCTTGCCTTGGCTTTTATCATGAGTGGTCTGACTACAGCATAAGTGGATGAAGTCCATTGCTTCTTGAGTCCGTTTAAATGCCTAGCTCGCTTTACAATTCCCTGATATTAGACGAAGAAACTTCGAACGTTACGCCCTCTTCGCCGGCAGTTCCGCTTAATTCAGACTTCGTGCTACCATCATAGCTCCAAAAATATTACTTTTTTAAGAAAATATTGAACACAATCTTAAACACAGGTCATTCCTCTGAATTTAACGTCATAAAGCTCCTTCATTTTTGTAGAGAGAAAATGAATTTCTGGAAGCTTTTGCCTTTACTGCATTTCCTGGCTTTTGTTGGCTCTTGTTGGGACCTGCAATATCGGGACAAAGAACTGAACTTGGCTTATGACTGTCTTATATTTCAGTTGCTCAACATAACCTCAGAGTCTTAATGTGAGACCGTCCCCTCAATGAGAGAGGGAAAACATGAAGCCACCGCTTAGAAACCATGATTTCTCTACCAAGCGAACTGCTACCGTTCTGGCATCAGAGCAAATATGCATTTAGGAGCTCCTTCTGAGATGAAAATTTGTTCTTCAAGAATATTTGTGGAGACCATTGCACAAATGTAACAAGTAAACTGGTGGCTTTTATATGGTAGAGGTTTTTTGACCGTAGGGTTTTCTTATGAAGCATACAAGCTTAGTCTATTAGGAAATGTTTTTGTAATACTACGTAACTAGAAGCAGTCAATTCGTTGCCTGTTAAAAGTACAGAAATTTATGCACTGGGGAAAAAATTGAAACTTTTAAAGGCAAATTCATCAAAAAATGTAACGACGTAACTGCATGCAGTAAGAGCTTCTTTTTACTTAGTTCATTCTCGTCTGAACACGTTTTGAAAAAAAAAACATCGTAATGTCCGCAGTGTATTCGCTTGCGAGTACTTTACTTGATCTCCGAACTAGAAAGCTAAGATTGGCTGTATGCTGGCAAAAATTGTACACTCACAAATCAGGGAATCAGACTTTTTCACTAAAGCCACTGACTGACACCCGTACAGCTTGGATCTACATCACAGTAGCGCCATTCTCGCTGCAAAGGAGATCGGTCCTGCTTCGAAGGGCGAGAAGGAGATTTATTTAACGTGTTTTTATGCCATACATAGCGACAGCATAGCTTAATGGCTCAACGACATCAAGTTTAATGGATATGCCTTCGAATTGCAATTGGTGTTCCAGTTGCAATGTTTACAGAGGCTTTTATTTAATTTCTAACTCATCTTAAAGGTCATGCGTAAGTTATGAATGACTTACAGTGTTGTCTTATTAATTCTAGCACGACATGGTGCTTTTCACAAAATGTATGTGATTCAAGTATATTATATGGTTCCTTTTGAGCACTTTTCGACTAACTAGTTACCATCAGAGCTGATGATAACCGTTATAGTTAATAGACTAGGTTTCCAATCTGGTGTAAAAAAAAGCTCTGGTTACATTTATTATGCATGCGTCTATAAGGGAGCTATTAAACATTCATAACGAAATCGTTATTCTGGTAGCAATAGAAAACAGTTTTGCGGGATGTGAGATAGTTACTTAGAGTGAGGTAGCTCCACAAGCGTGCGTACAGCAAGCAGTACTACCAGAATGTATCCGACTGCAATGACTAAAAGGATAATATCGTAAAAACACGAAACGTACACGTAGAAGATAGTGAACTGAAATTCAAAAAGAAAAGAAAGAAAAGAAAGAAAAGGAAACTAAAAAAAAACAAAGATATTGTAGTGTCATGACACTTCAAATCATCTTCAGTAACGATAACCGCTCTCTGAATATTGTTCAATATAGATTTGTACTTAATAAGAGCGGCTCTTATCCCTTTATAAAGACATGCGATTTATGAGAACATCAAATTTCTCACATTGTCCACGAAGTGAAAAAAAGAAATCTAAATTCAACATTTAATGCTACATCTCATAATAAAATCAACAGTAGAGAATGGAGACTGAAAAGGCGTACAGACTTTAACCACAGGAAGACTGTCTTTTTAGTGTCATTGGAGTTGCACGCACAAACACAGCGTGTGCGTGTCCTGCCTGCCACCAAGGTCCAAGTACGTTACTACCCAGCAACTCTCGCCCTCCAGACAGACAAGCACAAGCGCGTTGGGCAGCAGCCTGTGTCGCAACACAATCATGCACCGGAATTCCATTCAATCTCATTTCCGCCTCGCGCGACCATGATAATGAGCGAGCAAGTATCGGCACCGTAAGGTGCGCTTCTGATGCCATTATGTGATTAATTTAGGCGACGTGAGGCGCTGTCACTCGACGTATTAGTTAGTCGCCTGCTTCCTATTTTTGGACGCTTGAGGAAGCCGCTCGAGTCAGCTGGGACGTTCATCACTTCTCGACTGTCAGCAGTCTGGGGAGCGCCTTGCTCCCATCATTTATAACGCAGCGAAGAAAGGCCAAACAACGATCCTAGATGTGGCTCGAAACTTTTAAAGTATTTCTGTTCTTTTTTTAGCTCTGCTTCAAGTAGGTGACACGCTTTAAACGTGAATTCATGGATCACTTGGTTGAATTGAGTTACCTACTCATCGAAACATCGCAACGAAAAAGATAAGGTATTTTAAACATGACGCTGTATCGTCATGCGTTAATTTTAATCTATAACACTTCATCCCCTTAATTTTATATATCGTACTATTATTTACTTCGTGCAATTTCTAAATACAAAATCCCAAGCTCTGAAAGGTGAGCCTGATTCACGCGAAAATTAATTATCTGCGGTTAAAAAGCATGATATGAGCTCGTTCACAACAGGATGCTAAGAAAGCCCGGCAGACATATTCAGAAAACATGGGATATGTGTCGAAGGCTTTCACGCCTGCGGATATCCTTTCTGATGAAACCTTGAACTCCCACCACACTAGTAATTGCTGCTCACGCTCGCACCCTGCAACGCCTGCAGCTTGATCGATGAGACATACTACACGAAGAGTGCGTGTAAATACCTACCATCACCAAATATCAACAGCGCTTATTCAACAAATTTCCTGAATTTTCTATTGATTCGTCTCCTTAGCGTTGCACCCCGTCAAACCATGATGTACTTCTGACTTCCTTATTACTTTATCGAGATAATCTTTGGATTCGTTACACTTACTTCGGGGCACAATTTTTTCGCATAACTTTTTTAGCACACCCAGGTCATATTCAAGGTTTTCTCGATCACCCATGTGCAGCTAAGACACAGGATCAACAAGGAGATGAACGCGTGTTGGGTGTCCTACTGAAGCCGTGACGTGAGAGGGTACATGGCTCTGGACGCAAGGTCTGGATCCGTTAGGTACCTGGCGGTTACCCTAATGACCCTAAGCAGTTCAAGTTCCTGAATCGTTGTTTAAAATGAAGAATCTAAGTCTAACCTTGCTCTTTTCAAGCACTACAATACGGTGAAATTACTATTATTGTAAATGTTTTGTGGGGTGACTTTTCGTTGCGTAACTTCTTTTCTCGCCAGGGACTTAGTTCTCAAAGATCGGAAAAGCTTTTTGTCACATTCCTACCAGAGGAAACAATATGTTTCGATGCCTAAGCCGCACAACTTTTATGAGAAACATTCAATCAAAAGGACTTCATTGCATTATGTAATTATCAATCGTTTCCATTTTGTTTCTGCTTCATCTTATTTCTGCCGCTTCAACGCTGTGGTGATGACTCATCAGGGCATGAGAGAGACCCACTTCCCCGGCACAGGACACCGCCCTTCTATAAAAAAGGCTTTGTTTCTGGCTTTGGAAATGCTACCGCCATTAATTAAATCCAGCAGACTGCTGCTCATGAAATATGGGATCGATTCCTGTGTGTTCACAGTGTTCAGAGGCATTGATGAGTTTCATGGACAAGGTTCACTACGGGCTCATGGTCTTAAGGCTTGATTGGCAGTGCCAATTTTTTATTATTCTACCCATACAAATGAATGAAAGACTCTCTCTGAATCACTATTCACTGGTCGTTGCACAGCGATATCTGCTGTATAAAAAGTTGTGATTTATGAAGCGGAAATGGTAAGCACAACTTACGGGTCTCTTTGCCGCATTTCTCCAATTGCACATAGTTGTCGTATTATTTTGATGCCTGAGAAAAACTGAAAATTGTGATATCTCGCCACACGAAGTTGATGCAGAAATCAATTTTTAAACAATTGTCAGGAGAAGAGTAAAGGTGCTCGCGTTGATGGTTGAAAGCAGTCAGGGAGTAAAGTGCAGAAGAGCTCGTTAGAACGAAATAAACTACTAGAGGTAGCGGAGTTAGAGCGCTGGTGACTGAGGCGGTGCAGCAGCAGGTGGCAGAGTTAGAGCACGGCAGACTGAGGCGGTGCAGCAGCAGGTGGCAGAGTTAGAGCACGGCTGACTGAGGCGGTGCAGCAGCAGGTGGCAGAGTTAGAGCACGGCAGACTGAGGCGGTGCAGCAGCAGGTGGCAGAGTTAGAGCACGGCTGACTGAGGCGGTGCAGCAGCAGGTGGCAGAGTTAGAGCACGGCAGACTGAGGCGGTGCAGCAGCAGGTGGCAGAGTTAGAGCACGGCTGACTGAGGCGGTGCAGCAGCAGGTGACGAAGTCAGAGCACGGCTGACAGAGGCGGTGCAGCAACAGGTGGCGGAAACAGCACGGCTGACAGAGGCGGTGCAGCAACAGGGGACGGAAACAGCACGGCTGACGGAGGCGGTGCAGCAGCAGGTGGCGGAAACAGCACGGCTGATAGAGGCGGGCAGCAGGTGGCGGAGGCAGCCCTGAGGTGGAGGGTACGCAGCGACCCAGACGCAGGACGGGTGACCTGGCCGCTTGCAGCAGCGCACGCACGGCGGAGAGGAGGAGGAGGTGCGCCGCAAGCACAGGAGAGCCAGACAGCCTTGCAGCGCGGAGTGCCCTGCATTGCACGGGAGTGCATTCACTGGGGAGGGAGAGGCGGACGCGAGTGGGTGGTGGGCAGCAGGGGCGGCCGCCACATGGGAGTGCCACGCGCGTGCCCTTGTCCGTCACCCGTGAGGGCCCCTCTTCTGCCGGGCCTCACCGCGCTCCCGCTGCACCCCCGCTCCGTAACGGCGCGACTGCAAACTTCTTGTGCGCGAGATTTGTACTCCTCTCAAAAGAACTTTACTGGGCGAAATGTACTTTATTTCGCCCAGAGCATGACTACAAACCTATACACTTCTTGTGCGGGAGTTTTATACTCCACTCAGAAGAACTTTACTGTGCAGAATATACTTTATTTCGCTCAGAGGAGCTCCGGTCTATGCAGTTGAATAGCAGGAGTTCGACGACAGTCAGCGTGTTATAATTTCACACTGAACAGCCCTATATCGGACGAACTGCAGTTCTGCATACTTTACAGCTATCCTTAGAATGTTGTAGCGGATTGTGATTTTATACATCTATTTATTTTTCAATAGAAATTCAGTGACAGTTAGCTTGGAATAACCCCTCTCAACAATTTATTTTATTGCGCTTCGAATGCCGGCAAGCCTCGTTTCCGGATGATTAGCAGGTCCTCCAATCTATGGCAAGCAAGAGATCTTTCTACTCTGCGTATAATTGTATGCATTATTGTGAACACATTTTTATAACTGCCTTTGTTCCTGATAGACTCGTAAGTGCAATTTAAAAATATTGAACGCATAATAGGCAAAAGCACTCTTTTTCACAAAACAGCACAGCTCTTTCCAGAAAGATTTTTTAAACAATTTCAGAAATATTCACCGACACAAACTTGCACATTTTGGCTGCTCTAGATCGCACATGTCTATTTTTGAACTATTCAGCAAAATGCGGAGCCCTTTGGAAGGTTATATCGTGGAAAATTGACAGATGCTGCTGGTTATCATGCGTATTTGATACGAGTCTTTCTTTTATGAAATTTTTAGCCACCGTAGTATATCCTTCCCCTGAACGGAGTTAGACAGGTGGTGTGTGGCTGAGATTGAGTATGGAAGAGGTCACACGAGGGGCGCGTCGGGGCCGGAATGAATGGAATATGTGTTCAGACGCTGGGGGCTATTGCGATGTCCGTGCAGACGATCGAAGAATGCAAGGATTTATTATCATGAATGCCATGTCTTAAAGCCTGGCAGAATCTTTCCCAGCGTGGGTTGTGCTCTAGGGGACGTTACCAGTGAAACCTTCGATATGGCACTACAAAATCTCAAGGCTTATCTTATCAAAACTTATCCTCAGTTCCCATCTAACTCTGCATTGCTATCATTTTAATTAAGAACACACCGGCACTTCCGCCTAATTTCTCTAAGTGGCAAGACGTTCAGTTTGCTTTGAATACTTGGTAGACAAGAAACTCCATGAGCCAGGCTTAGGGTGCAATAAGTTTGGTCATGTTACTCATGTTCCTATGGCATATTTACTTTCTCACAGTAAAAATTCTTAAGACTTCATCTGCCCTAACACTCGCGAGTAAAGATTTTGTGACAACTTTTTAAAATCTTCATCGATTACTGTAACGAATACAATTCGAAAGTTACTTTATTCAACTCTTTTTCACCGGCGTTAATGTTAAAACAGGTAACTTCGGAGTGGGTTTCTGTTTGTAGAGGATTTTTCCCGTTTGCTGCCATGACATGGAATGTTAAATCCGCTGACATAAAGTGCATAGATGCTGAACTGATAAGCTGCGAACCTTCAAACACGAAATGCGGAACTCCTATGCCTAGTAGTTAATTTTTTCATAACATTCTACGTCTTTCCCTGTTTTGGAGGCTCATTTACTTTCCAGGCTTAAACATTTCTTGCAACGGAATTTCGCTTATACTGCAGAACTAGGTATTTCATTGTAGATACATTTCCTAGTCGGAAAATGGAATCAACACGAAAAAATCCTACCGAACTGCATCTAACGAAATGCAATGTTATTACTTTTTAATTGAAAAGTAAAGTTTTCTATTAAAACTTAAATCATGCGTTCGAAGACATCAATTAGTAGAAGAGCACAATACAGCCGATGGTTGTGAATGCAGTTTGATTTATGTAGTTTTATATAATTTTAGCTTCAGAAAGGAAGCATTTTCGGAAGGTTTAAAGCAAAACATTTCAGAATGTTTTAACTACCTCCTTGATAAACCTTTTTATAAGAAAAATTCATTCGCTAAACACGTAACGAGAGTTCAATTGCAAATTTTTTTGAATGGTTGACCTCCATGCGGTCAGTCTTGGTAATCTTTGCTCTTTCCCACCACCTAACGTATTCATCGGACATCTTTACTAGCTTTTTCCCGATGCGCAGTATCGTGCACAAATTTCTACAGCAAGTGGAATCTGTTGCTAGAATCGCCGTACCAGATGTGATAAATTTCCCAATCATTTTAAATCACATGATGATGATACAATATAATCACAATGTGTCTTGAGCAAATTTTTAAGTTTTAAAATGTGACAGGCCTCAAGCATGAATGATTCGTTGTTTTTTGCTACAATTTCTGTGCAATGTATTATTGAAGGAACTATGCATGGGAGTTCCCATGCACTCAATCCTGCCTTGTTTTAAGCCTAAATTTGCATTTTATGCCATAAATAAATGCTTAAATTTCTCCTTATATGAAGATTAAGATTTATTATACGCTCATAAAGATACAATATACAGAAATGAAGCTCTGTGAGAATGGTATACGGCAAAAAAAGTAGTGACTATTAAAATTCAGAGATCCTCGTAACAACAATTCATACGCTTACACGCTCTGCATTTATTGGCGTGAATTACTTACACAAAAAAATGCTACATCAGAAAATTAAGAAGCTTGAAATAAATGCGTGTAAATTAAATTTTTCCATAAATTGTTGAGAAAATTAAAGTGTTGTGCATATTATTACTCGCAGACTCCTCCTCGAGCACCTCTACTATAGCTAGCATATTCAATGAGCTTTGGTAGTGAGACCTGGAGGTAATTCTGGACGTGTACAATTGGTGCATTTCATGGAAAAAGTAGAGTGATGAGGCATTTTCCTAATATTTAACATCACTGTAAAACTCAATGTGGATTCGTGAGGGAATTTCATTTTTTTAAATAAAAGAAGTGCTCCTATCGAAGTGGATTTTCGTACCTTTGGTGCTCTGAATGTCTCACGATTTCTAAGGCTATGAAAATATTATAATACAACTTTAATGGACCCATCTTGGCATGACCATAAATTGCAGAATGCATGTTTAGCGTGAATGCAGTTTTTATGCTTGATTTATGATTTTGCCAGAAATGTATAAATGCAGTTGATTTTTAACGCTGCTTAAGCATCAACTTATTGAAGGATTTTCTATTGACTCCTCCAGTCCAGATTACTTGCCGTCTCTACGAGTGTAACACATGCTACGATATGCTTGAATTTCGGCCTTGATTTCGCTAGACGTGCTCTATTGAATTAATCTGACCCGCCGATGTTCGACATGAATTCGACTGCCGTTACATTTCACGCAGCCAGTAAAATGTCCTTCCAAATCAGCCTCTTATCGTGTCCGCATCGACCGAGCGCAGAGTTTCGAGTGGCTCAATTAACTGGGAGTTTCTTTTGAAATTATCTTCGAAAGTCAAATTCATTTGCTCTTTATCCACGCGTCTCAGACGTTTACAAAATTCGCATAGTTTTGGCTGTTTATCTCTTCCGCCTCCATGGTCGACTTCGACCTTTCGTTGTCGAGCAGCAGAGAGAGTAAGTTAGAAGTGTTTTGAGAGGCGCACGCGTGAGGGCGAGTCGGGGGTAACTGATGTAGTCGACGAGCGTGATCGCACTCATATTTGTTGAATTTGTGAGCAGAAAAATATGGTCATATTCGTAAGGATTGTTAACATTTAGCCACATACATTTCCTACATTATCAGGGAAAAAATTTCTGTAGGGGAATAGGACATCAATAAGCAAGTAACGCGTACAATTGTTCATACAGTTTATATTTATTTTAGGTTGATTACTAACACAACTAATGCATGTGTTATTAAAATAAATCCTGCAAGATCGTGATCTGCGCACGCAGCGTCCAAAAAGTAATAAATTTTCATTAATTGTTAAATCGTATCCCTTAATTCAAATTAAGTTATGAATGCACTTTTACACGTACATATTTGTATAATTTTATCGAGAATTATTAATGAGCGATGAATAAATTTTTTAATCATTCTTCATAAGCTTTGTTTTTGAGAAAGTTTGCTGGAGTAACCAAACTTTGCATTTGATACAACTTATGACCATTCCCCATGCTAAAATATTAGTCCAAGCAAGGTGATGATAACACCAAACGCATTGCTATGGGGCTACAAACGTGGAGGATTCGAATTCAAGTGCAGCTTAGATAACTCACTGTTCAAAGTCATGGTGTTGAGTGCACAGTTCTGATAAAGGGGATTAAATAAACTAAGTGCCGGTCTGAGCGAGACTACATTACTGTGCTAGAAATTTTGCTCCAACGAGAGAAACGAGCGAGGCGATCACTGGCATCAAGTTCGGGCAAGGTGCCTATTTGCAAGGCAGGCTCGCTGGAAGAGAGAGAGAGCACAATTCTGAGCATTGTGGCATGTCTGAGACACTTCAAGGTCCCGGTCGGCAGTCGCAATGTGCTGGAAAACGAATGCCAGCAAAGCTGCAATTGAAAGAGTACAGGATGAGCCAAGAAGCGTTAAATTGCTTCTGTTGTGTTAAAAATTCCGACTAGCTCACATGATGAGATGGCTTGATGAGTGAGCTATGTCAAGTCATTAGGATAAAGTACAAAGTGCGGCATTTCACTCGTTAAGTTTTCTTTTTGTTAAATCATTTATTAAGTAGGCTGTCGGTAGAGTAGAGACTAAAGTATTAGAAACTATATTTCTATTGTAAAGAAATGCACTTCTCAGTTCCACTTTTTTGTGCATTTTTCCATAACTCAACCGCGTTGAGGTGGGTAAAAACTTTGATCAATCTATCAATATTCTAATAATTGAGCTTTTGGGTCACAACTGTTAGGATTTCCTCACTTTTTCAAATTTCATCCCACTGCAGCGGCATCATCGTTAGAGTTCCCTTCCTATATTTTAAACAAACAATTTAAACAATTTAAACAATTTATTTACCACAGGAGATACAGAGGTAGAATGTTTCTTAAGTCTAGTACAATGGACAAGTTTGAATATAGCTACCTGTGGGCCCGAATAAGTTCAGCGACTTCTGGGGCATCCTACCATCAACATTATTCTAAGGTGTACATTAATGTTTAACCTAAATCACTTAACCTAGTTTCACATTAGACTGATCAGTGAGATAATTCAATCGATATCAGATATTTCATTTTACAATATAGGTTATGTGGACTATATTTAACAGTACATTCGATAAAAGATTTAACACCAGACTGAAGGCGAATTACATATTACCCATGGCAAATTTCATTATTGGAAACAGTCATGTTGGAGACAAGATTTGACTTGGTGATCTTACATGACTAATATTCCGATAGGAAGTGAGTCTCGAGATTTCTTTTGAATAACTTGTAAGAATTACTATCACGGATCTCCGCAGGTATTGAGTTCCAAGTTTTAGTTCCAACGAAGAGGATACTGTGTTGCGACCGGGCCTTTGAATAATAAGGAAGCATGAATTTACTTCTATTTCGGGTTAAATGGTCGTGATGACCAGTTTGCGCACTTAATAATAGTTTCAGGCTATTGTCGCCATCATTTCTTAATGTTTTGTAAATGAAATTACAAATGGAGATTTTATAGAGATCTGGAAGTTTAAGTATTTGTAAATTTTTAAATGAATCATTTGTGTGAGCATTATATTCTAGATTCTTTACCGCTCTGATTGCTCTTTTTTGCAGAGTAAAAATTATATTGGTTTTATTTTTATCAGTTCCGTGCCATGCTTCTATTCCGTACTGCAAGTATGGTGAAATGAGCGTTCGGTAGAGCATTCGTAAAGCTGTTTCAGGCAGGTAATTTTTAACTTTATTCAGGATTCCGATGGATTTCGATAATTTAGAACTAATATTAGCGATGTGCCCTTTAAAGGTCAGATGTTTATCTATTGTGATGCCCAGAAACTTGCATGAGTTGGTTTCTTCGATTTCACCTTCGCCAATTTTTATGTGTGGGAGAGATATGCTTTTCTTGTATGAGAATGTAATATACTTTGTTTTTTCGATGTTGAGGCTTATTTTATTAGCTTTAAGCCATAATGAAACCTTATGGAGTTCATTATTTATGCTCTCCGCAATCATAGCGGGATTTTGGCTCGGAAGGACCGTAGAAAGCGTGCTGTCATCGGCAAAAAGTATGAATTTGAAAAATGTTGTTGATTTGATAATATCATTTATAAATATCAGAAATAGGAGAGGCCCTAGGACAGACCCTTGTGGAACTCCATGGCTAATTGTCTGTGGGTCCGATTTTGCGTCGTCAACGACAACGTATTGCTTCCGATTTGTTAGGTATGATTTGAACCAATCATGGGCAATTCCTCGAATGCCATAACAGTGTAGTTTCGAGAGTAATATCTTATGGTCCACACAGTCGAATGCTTTTCGAAAGTCAAGAAAAACGGAGAAAACAAGCTTTCCTTCATCTATATTAGAGTAAAGGTACTGTAAATGATTTAATACAGCTTGTGTCGTTGATTTCTTAGAACGAAAACCGAATTGTCCGTCATAGAGAAAAGATTTTTGTTCAAAATACGAATACACTTTTTTATACACAATTTTTTCAAATATTTTGCTCATAATTGGTAAAACAGAGATAGGTCTATAATTATTAACGCAGTTTTTATCACCATTTTTAAAAATAGGGGTGACTCTGGCAGTTTTGAGAGAGTTGGGGAAGATACCTTGAGAAAGCGAATGGTTGATAATATCAGATATGCACGGTGCTATTATATCAGCAATAGCCTTAAGAACTTTAGCTGAAAATTTATTTAATCCATTTGATTTATTTTTCAAGTTGTTTATGCATGTAATTACATCGGAGGGGTTAGTTGGCGGGAAAAAGAAAGAGTTGTGTTCACGGACATGGTCCATGTATTGCAAGTGGTCTGTAGGTTCACTAACGACACTATCGGCTATATTTTTTCCTATATTTATAAAAAAGTTGTTGAACACTGTTGCAATATATTGTTTATCATGATATTTTACATTTTCGTGAACGATGGATTCAATCGTTTTTTTAGCGTTATTATTCGGTCTATAGCATGAATTCAGCAGGCGCCAAGTTTTTTTAATATCAGTTTTGTAGTTAGTGAATTTGCGCGTAAAGTAGTTTTGTTTCGATGTTCGTATTTGATTTGTCACATGATTCCTGAATCTGTTATACGTTAATCTAGAGATTCGTCCTTCGTATAGTAAGGCTAAGTATGCTTGACGTTTCTTTATATTGATCACGATATCTTCAGTAATCCAAGGTTTTTGTCTATTTTTCGGCGTAATTGTGCGGGTGATTATTGGACAACATTGGTTATATGCGGTCGTTATAGTTTCAGTTAGTTTTAGTATTGCTTGGTCAATGTTAATCGCATTATTGTCTAGTTCATAGATGTCCAATGATGGCATTAATTCTTCTAGAACAGTTCGCATTGTCCCCAAGTTATATTCGTTTATACAACGATATGAAAAAGTCTCAGCATGTGGGCTGTTGCAGGGACTATAGACATTCTTCTTGATGAGAAACACCGGAAAATGGTCAGATAAGTCAGAAATTATTATTCCTGTAAGGAAATCAGTCGGATCTAACATAAAAATATTATCGAGCAACGTGGCAGATTCGGATGTAATACGCGTAGGTTTCGTGATGATTGGAAGGAAGGAGTTAGACTGAAAAACATTTATGAAGTTTGAGATTTGTTCACAGCTTTCATATTGAAGAAGATCGTAGTTGAAATCCCCGCAAATAATTATGTCATTGTATAGAGATTTGTTAAACTGAGATATTATGCTTTGAAGCTCGTTCAGGAAAGAAATGTTGCAAGCTGTTGGGGGCCTATATACAGTCCCAAGTACAATCCGTTTACCATTTTTCGTTAGTTCTATAAATAGAGTCTCAATATGTTCACGATTCATAGTCGCACTTATAATGTTTTTTGATGATATGTGTTTAGATATGTAAGTACTGATGCCACCACCACGTTTGTTGCTACGGAGTGAATGATGGCTATTATAGTTCTGAATTTGAATTAGGTCTTTAGTTGAGTCATCTAGCCAACTTTCGGTGAAACTGAGAACATCAAAATTACTGTTTAGCTCAGTGATAGTACAAGATATTTCATCTATTTTCGGATAAATGGACCTACAGTTCCAACATAATACTGAGAGATCGTTACAGGTTTTTCTCATCGATTCATTGAATTCTTTAAAATTTAGGTATTTACAATTCCCAGTTTCATTTAGGTTTGGATGCAGTCTATTCAAATGATTGAGATCTGGATCAATATCATCGAAAATATCAACATGGTCTGTCATAAAGATTAAGAAACAGTAAGTAAAATGTGACGTAAAAAATAAAGAAGATGATACAGACAACAAGGTCAAGTTAAAAGTAAAGACATTCCTACTTATAGTAAAATTTAAGAAATAGAGAGAAACTAAAACACACAGAGATTATTAGTCTAAAATTATTTAAAATCTAGAATGATTTCATAAGGAGATGGCTAACTCAGTCCATGAGTGGGAGCATTAGAGATCATAAATTGCGAATAGTGTAGTTACAAGGCTGTCATACCAGTGGTATCTGCATATAACACATACGATATAGCAAAGAACGAAGTGGATTAGAATCGAAGTGACAGCGAAGTTATTTAATTAATATAAAGATCTTGAGTATCTAGATTATTTTCAGATTTTGAGACAGGTGGTAACATAATATTTAAATCAGAGTAGAAAATCCGGCATGAGCCTTCTATGAATAATGAGAAAAAGTAGATAAAAAACAATTTAGTGAGCAGTAAAACAAAGTTGCAAATTCTGCGTGGTTGCTTTGAAGAGCCAAAGGCGATTCTATCAGAAAACAAAAGAAATCATGTGGACAGAGATCAAAATGCTATTAAATTCAGTACATAAGTCTCTAATTACGAATAATTTCTTCTGAGGACTTGCCGACACGTTGTAGTAAGTACTGGTCAAGTGATTCAGGTGTGTTGATGGTGTACGGTCTAGGAGTTTCTTGTCCAGGTATCCGAGGAGAGTAGACGTTGATATTACCATCCAGAGTTCTTGCGAGACCTATCTTGTCGGGAAATTTTCGTTTGGCCAATCTCAGAGTGTACATAATATTAGCTCGCGAAGGGATGAGGTATTCGTTTACGTAGAATTTCGGCTTGGTCACTCGGCAGGCTGACAAAACTTCTTGTTTCTTTTCGTATTGTCGTAGCTCAAAGGTAATGTTTCTCCTATCGACGTTTCCAGGGGCAGGTTTTTTACCCAGTCTAGTCGCTGTAGTGATGTCAGAGTTACTAAGGTTGACGTTGATTTGGTCCTTCAGGAGCTCCCGCACAGTCTGTCTACAGTCTTCATCAGAATGTGATTGCGGTAGTTCCCCTGTGATAACCAGAGTGCATTTTCTGTTTTCCAACTCTTCCCGTTCTTCTTTCCTTTCGAATTGCTCTAGACGGGAGACTAGCCTGTCTATCTTTTTATTTTGTTCTTCAATCACTGCCTTATGATTTGATTCTTTTTTCGTTAGTGTTTCAATCATCGTTTTCAAGTCACTAATTTCACTTTGAAATTTCTCCATTACTGAGTTAAAGTGATCAATTATGATGGAGGCCATTTGCTTATTTGGTTTTGACAGGTTTTGTATGTCTGGACAGTCAAGCTCCAGCGTACCCTCATTGTTCTTCATGTTTGCCTTTCTGTCTGCCATCTGGTGAGAAAGGAGACACTTGCGAAAAAGAAGCAAGGGTTGAGTGCTATTTTGAGGGAATATCACACTTTTTGTTCGATTGTTTGGATTTTGGTTAGATGAAATTTACTTTCAGATTCTCATGGTCTGAGTGAGCACTCTTTTTGGTTAGAAATGCATGTTCATTAACCAATTGTGCACTTTGATTCCGAGCAAAGACAAAGTACGTCCTCACTTCACGGAGACACTGTTGACATATGTCCTTATGTTCCGCTATGCATTAATGTCACGCTTTCATTTTATTCATTGATATAAATCGCAGATTATGTTAGACCTCATTTGTTTTTTTGGGGTCTCGCAATATTGATCAATCAATTAAGGAATATGCTGCCACCACTCACATTGAACAACAGGAATGAAAAAATTTCAGTCAGTACTGAAATTCAGTCAGTAGTCAGTTTTGTTTATATTTTGATACCGTTATTTTATCGTATCTAGCCTTCAGATAGCGTTTATTAATACTGTTGAACACACGCCTTCGTTTTTCTCATAACAAGTAGATCACACAAGAGATTAAAGAGATTAAAGTAGGTCTCACAAGATTAAAAGGTTAACTATGATACTAAAAATAACCTACCACACGCTATCGCATGAGAATTGCTATCTGCAAATATATTTAGAACACTCATCTTAAATAGGGAGTCCGCTGAATGCACTCCACAGGTACCAAAAATCAACAGTGATGTGGGAGATCCTAACAGTAATCTCCGGATTGTTTACGGTATGAAAGTTGGAATCGAAATGTGCTTTCAATTGAAGATTCACAGAACTCGGGTTTACTTGTGATTGTGATGCTACTTCAAGGCACTGTTTCTTGATAAGGGTGAACGCGTATTTTCGTGACTATTTATCATACTTTAGCAATTGCATTGGTTATTGGTGACGAGTAACGATACTTATTAGTGGCAAGATCGACCCTTTAATATTGATTGGTTCACTGTTGTGGTAAACGTAATCGTGAACCATGGAGCACCACACGGTGGAAGCGTTTCGTACATTCTCTCTGATGTTAACTCCATTTACTGAGAATAACCTCCGCGAAGCTTCTGATGTGATTGTTATTACCAAACGCGTCCTATCTGTTACCAAACGCGTCCTATCTGTTATAAGAAACAAGAGTCTACTCTAAGACATGGATAATTATGTCAAAATATACCTATGGGATCTATAATATGTTTTGTGTAAAAGATTCTCTGAAAGACAATAACTAATTGTAAGAATATAATGAATGGAAGAAAGGTAAATTACTTAACAAGAATACGTCTGAAGTCCTTCGTGGAGGAGAGGGGTGGACGAAGAAGGAGGTAGTAAAAGTAGCGCTGGCAGCCGAGATCGAACGAGATTGATAAGGGTTCCTCAGAACACACTCGAAGATTTGGATATCGGTGTTATGAGCTTTGCAAAAAGAATTTATTCTTCTTTTATGGGTTGCAGCTCATTTTAGAAAAGAAATGTGTACGTGTTAGGTATTCAAGATGAGACAGAATATCTGAAGGATAGTGTAAGAGATTGTGCAGTTGTTCTGTCGTTTGACGATGACGTATTTCTGAGTCAATATTTCATTTGATTGGTTATTGGGTACTGGACGCGGGCCAGACGCATTCATTCTTCATAGTGTTTCAACGTTCGGAGGTAACCATTCAGGTTGTTATGCCTGACCACAACACAACGTTCATAGTAAAGTGTTTTACCAGCTCTAAATTTATCCAGACAAGTAATACTTCTTCACGAGTCCTGGTTTGTGTACAACTCACGTTGCATTCCTTGGCCGGGTCACGTCCAAGCAAAACTGCGGCACAAAGTTCAGTTGCTGCGTCCCTTGGGCGGCCCATAGCACTGCCTGTCTCGCGTGCGCTATTCCACCAGCGCTCCTGACCTGTGCAGAGTTCAGGAGTTACAAGCGAGCATGTGTGGTGTCGGATGCAAGTGGGTGAAAAGCGGAGTTCTGTAAAAAAAATGGAAACTTATCAATCATTCGAACCTTTTTGTTAAAAAATATTTGTCTCCCCTTTAATTATTTTTTCGTTGAATTATCCCAAAATTGCATAAAATAAGAACTCAACAGTGTAGCTATTGCAATTTTACTAATTTCTGATGATGCTAAAAAAAGACATCGAAGGAGCTTAGTCAATAGATGGATAATATGAATAAATTTCATAAGAGTAAACGTCACTTGTGCGACAGCATGTTATGAATTAGTCGCTTTTTAGTTGATAGCATTGAATTTCTAACGATTGCGGCTTGTTTCCTCTAATGTACCAAACTCTGTAGGGTGATAACAAGTAGAGGTATTTTTCGTACGTTAATGCAATGCATGCTGGCTGTGAGAAATAATAACTTCCATCCGAATGAGGGTTATCTTCTGCGCATCAGTTAAGATTGCGTCCTGTGCAGCTGATCCTCATTTTCAGAACTGAATGAATCAATAAATAAACGTATGAGCCGCTCTCTGTTAAAAGGGAAAGTTTCATCCACAGTTGTCTTTGGTTTACTGCCTTGCGCGAGCGTATGCATCATCTACTCAGGGTTTAAATTTCGAAGGCAGACGTGCAAGGTCGGAAGTGTGGCCTTACAGAAAGCTTGCCATCTCAGCGTGTGTAGATGTTCAAAGCAGCTGTGCTTCCTCGGAGCCTCCGAAAACATATACGATCATTTTAGTTCGCCGACAGAGGTATTGCTTATCGCCATGCTTACTTGAATCTCTCTCTTCACCCTACTTATCAAAATACAGACAGTTGTCCACAAAACATGCTGCAGTGACTATTTGCTTGACCAAATCAACTGCCGCCGAACACATTTATGATAGTTATGAATGTTTTTAAAGTAAACAATGAAAGCCGGCCACAATTTTTTCATCAACCGCAGCACAAAAAAAAACTTGGAACTTTATTTTTTCTCATTTTTCATAATTTTCTTGCGTCCATTTGAATATTATTACAGTATCTAATAAATAATTGAATAACCTTTCCTCGGCTCAGTGTGATCCTAACTTTTAGCAAATCGATAACTCGATTTGATTCAAAAATACATTATAAGTATGAATTCCACGTTTCCTCAATCTAGTACGGCAGTATCAAAAATTTATTCACAATTTGCAGCAAGGACTTGGCGGTGTCAGTTCTTCATGAGAGGTTGTCACCGATTGTAGATAACGCTTTGAAGTCTTCAGAAGAACGATAGGTCCTGTCATGACAACTGCGAAAGAGCATTATCAGTTGAAAAATTATATAGATACGTTAAAATGTCAAATACCTTGTGACTTCTTCAACAAAGTTCTATTGTATTTCTTTTTTCATATTAGAGCGCAGAAAATTTTGAAGGTCTTTTTGATTTAAAATGAACTACGGACTGCGCCGTTGCGTGGCAAATCTGGTTACGTGAAGTATTTAAAGAAGAGTAGTACACGACCTGCTGTCCATCCAAAAATATGAACTTCAGACATTAATTGTGCAATGCATCGAGTGGCTCACGGGCCTTGGCAAAAAACTGTGTTCTCACTTGAATTTCATTCATATCATTTTCCCGTTCTGGAGGTTTTCACGCTTGCCACCAGTGAATTGATATTCTCAGACAAACTTGAAAGTGTTATCAGTGAACCGCGCTCTAACCAAGCTTCTTTTTTTGTGAGAGCAGCTTTGCTGTCAGTGCATGACACCACTCCAACGTACGAACACATTTTGCTACTCAGCATATATTTACTTTGATGTTGCACTCTCGTGCACTACCGTGTGAGCAACTTGATCTTAAGTTGAGGCGTTGCACAGAGTTACTCCTAACGTACAACTGGGCTCTCGTACGACCATTCTCACATTCATCAGACTTGTGCTGCATGCTTGTGGATATATTTTCCGGGTATAGCGTAAGCTCGCTCCTTGCCAGAGACTGTCTTGAATTGCACTCAAGATTAAGTCTAGTATTGAGAGTGAGTGAGATGGTGATAGGCTGGATCACACATGGCAAGCTGCGGAAGCATCAGTCGCTCTGGAGCACTTCCAATCAAATCCAGTCCATTCGCATTTAGAGATGGGTGCGACTAGCAGCAGGAGGTTCTCAATGAATGGGACGGCAGCGAGAGGAACAGGTTCTCTCGCTCAGGAGAGAAAACTTGTTCTGCGAGTAAGCTCTATATCTACTGCAATCAATGGAGAAAATAAAATGTCTCCTGAAAAAACGCATTACGTGCGTTGCCTCCAAGGACAATTTAGAGAATGTTTCCAGATGGTTAGACATAGATGAAATTAAAACACGCGATTAGCTTTGTTCTATATTGTGAACAGAAACTTGGCTTTAATTTGAAGAATGTGGTGGACTGTCTCGAGACGCGCCAATGAATGAGTGAGTTGGTGCGACGAGAGCTGCAAGTCCTCCTGCGCTGCTGTGGTGACGCGCCTAACTGCGCAATAGAGTGACCTTTTCTAGAAGGGGTTAAGCCGCAGATATTCATGACGATAGCTTTCTACATCATTTTCGAGGTAATAAATTAACTTATACCTATTTGAACTTGATAACGTGCTGTAGCAGTCTCACTCATCTATTATTTTTCCATGTTTTCCAAGCGCAATGAAACGAGCGAAGTGCAAAATATTTTTCGCACCTATGAGTCTTCATTGATAAATTTAGGAGGGAAAAAACATTCCCTACATTTTTTTAAAACTGAATTCAGCTTTGTTTGCCTCAATAAATGAAAGAAATACACGTTAGGATCTACAACTGCACGCATTTTGATATTTATCCCAAAAATCATCGTGTGAAAAACTTATTGTTTTTAGGGAACAATTTAAAAGGGCATAACCTGTTCTTTATAATCTTTTTATAGTATTGAAGTATAGCATGCTTCTTCAAATATATTTATGCGGAAAGATTTCTTCCTTACATTTACATTTGCTCTTTTTCCTGTGCGAGGTAACCTTAAAAGTAAGTGTCTTGATGGTATTATTACCAAGATTACAGTTTTATTATCAAGAGCGAACCCCTGAACTCTCAGTGGCATAACTGCGCAGACCAATTTGAATATACGTGAAAATTTCGTGAAGGAGAGTGGAAATAAATCTTTCTCTTCGAATCTTTGGCCGTAATTTCTTTACAACATAACAGAGATGAGGGCTCTTCCGTTCGAATTTTTTTCTTTCGCCGGTGTGACTGCTGTTCTACTGAACTCAATGCGCGCTACCTTTTCATTCGATAACAACTGATAACGCCCTGAGGAGTTAAGAATAGGGTAATATAAATTCCTTTCACACGTGCTTAAATATGATCAACTTCTCTACCCCACTTCATGGTTCAAACTCTCCTAAGCTGAGCTGAGCTGAGTCGCTTCAGCATCGAGTTCGTTTTTTCAGTTGCGAGGTCCAAGAAGCGCACGATAGATTAAGTATAAAATTTATAACATAAGTAATTAAAAGCAATGTCGCTACACAAGCGGAAATGTAGAGATTCCTCAATTGGGAAGGGAATAGAATAAAATAGAATCGATATATCTAATAGATCAGAATATAGCAACCGAAACGAGACAAGTGGCTCAATCTGGAGTTGCGACCTGAATCCCGTGCGTTACGCTAGTACTTTGTGCATTTGCGTACAGTCACACAGGGGTCTAACGATGTGCATACCGACAGCTTCTTATCTGAACTAGCGAGGAATGTCTACCTGCGTGCACTAACACTCACACTCGCCAGCGGTGGCAAAGAGATCAATCGCGCAGTAGTTCAAGGTGGCAGCTGACGGGTTTTAATGGGATTTCCAAGAAAATCCGCACAGTCGCTCTGATCGAGCGCCAGTACCTGTGCACAAGTTTTGTTTCATGCCAATCAACTGCGAAATTGTAACATTCTCTTGACTTGCATAATTCCGAGAAATTCAGGAGGATTTGAGGATTTACCAGATGAGGATTTACCAGATGATGGACATCGTGCTCTATATATAGCACCGAGCTTGGGGCTGACGGGACGCCAGAACACCTAGGCAAAGGTACTGATAATTTAAACACATTCGGAATGTAGTTACGCTTGGCTAGCGATAGTTCATTACAAAATTAATTTCATATACCGGCGTGGTAACGATGTTGCTATAAAAATTTAAAAGATACTTTCCTGTTTGACATGAAGTAGATGCCAACTAACATCTAAAGGTTTCCACCATATATTAAATTATACCACGATCAATGATTAAATTGATTTAACTGCTTTGTTAGGCAAGATTCATGTTTCTCATTTTCATATACGGTTGAAGTGATCTGTCACTTTTAATACGTTAAGAATACCTGTAGAGGCAGCTTAGGCCGCTCAGACAGCGTATACTGCACCGTAGCATTGCTACAGGCGGCTGGTGTAGCTGGTGACATACAGACTCATCAGTTTTGCTTAGCGGACAAACGAACTTTCTGCCGAACAGAAGCTAACACATCTTTGCATTGAGATCAGATCATTTCAGAGATAGAAATTGGGAATTTTGGTGAACTAAAATTGCTATTTTTACAACGTAACCAAGCAAACCTAAGCTGACAGTTTTAGATGTTATTTAAATGTAACTTGTTCCTTGCATCAGTGGATCTTGGTAAATTCAAGGACAGCTGCAGTCTCGCTTGAAATGCGTAGTTCAAGTTGAATTCATCGTTAGGCTATATAATTTTATGGTAATAGTATTATTTTTAGAGAATTAAAGAATGTAGTGACAAACGGGTTCACCACTAAAGGCTTCCTTATTGTTTAAACTGCAAACTAGAAACGGTTCTAACTTTGGGGTAGTCAGATTGAAACGTTATGCGAGACTTATTGCGCAGCAAAATGATTCCGTTTGTACGCACTGCGTCAGTTACAAAGAAGTGTGCGACGACTGCACATAGCTCCTGATCTCTCACGCACGCGGGAGCGTTACTTACTTTGAAGTGCAAGCAGTCAAAAAGCGCGGCCGCGGGGCGCATGTTACTTACATCTGCTCGGATTTGAGACCTGAGAAGCAAACCACCGAGATTGAGAACGACAGACGAAAATAAGCAGCCCTGCGGTCTATTTGGCATTGCAATGATATGGCCGAGTCTGTCATCGGCTCGGCTCGCTCTATAGTCTAATTAGTGCCGCACTGCTTGTCTCGGTTCTCCTGCTGCCTACACGAACATCTTCATGACAGTCAGATGCACTTCGACTGTCTGTCTACTACCGTTATTCTCAGCGTTGTCTAAAGTTCTGCTTCAAAATCATTCTGGAAAGAGTAGTCTACCGACTGATACTTTTCCCTATGTTAGTCGTCTGTAAGAAATCGGAAATGTTCACGGATGATGTTGCTATTTTCCACCGATTCGCTCAAAGAAACATTAAATTTTGTAAAACTGTGATCCAAGCCAAATTAAAATTGAAAAATTAATTTCATTGACTTTAATTCCTCACATAGGCCGAAACTAAGAAACAAAGAATGACGATTTTGAGAGAGGAATGAAAAAACTCGAAGCAATTGCGAGTGGCCTGCTCACTGTAAATCATCCAACGCTTAGATGAATGAACGTTTGTTTCAAACGTGGGATTGCACTACCATTCAAATTGCAGACGTGAACTTCATGTTTCTGCCCAACCGATCAACAACATACACACAAACCTATATGTCCTCCCACTCCACTCGCAATAGGGATGGAGGAAGGCATTTCACGAAGTGTTGTGAGTTACCAAATGCCTTTAAAAGTTCTCAAAATCATCGAAACTGTGTCTAGAACAGAGAAATAATTCTGAACAAACTACGAGTAATATTACTCAGGAGTCGCACAAAATCTACCCACACTGATTCGTGGTCAATAAAACTCGAAGTCCACCTCTGCGGAATTACTTAGTTTCCACTGAGCGAGGAGTGAAATCCGCCCTTTACCTTCCCTGTCATAAAAAGCATCCCACACCATCACACTGTATGGGTCATTCACAGGTTTAACTGTGAAAGTCGGTGCGTAAATACATTACTGGGGCGACGAACATTCTCGGAGCTGCTTCTGATGTACATGGAAGCTTTTTCACCACCGACTATCATTTTCTGCCTCTGCTCTAATGTCCATCCACTCTTATACTTTCTGAAGGAAAAAAAAGGTTTATACTTTATGGTCTCGGTGAATAGTGGCTTCCTGATAGCACATGTCCTGGTATTTTCAGATCCTTTTGCAACAGAAGTTGGATCGTTTTAAACTCAACTTTCCTGAGAAGAGGAAGACTTTTTTTTTAAATCGGCAGCTCTTGAGGCTGGATGAAATTTTACTACTCTTTTCATGATCACGTCAATCCTCACAAGCGTCTTCTTATGGACCTCAGAGTTTTGCCTCAAGATATGATCTTAGTGTTACAGTACTGTGAAGGAGGGCGGCGGCTGCTTTTTCAGATTATATAACACCGACATCTCCAACTGTAAAAGGACACTAGCCCTAGCCATTTATTGCGTGGAAAGTTTGGCGCGGTACCTTCTGCTAAAGGAGTGGTATAATATTTCATAGGTGATTGAAAAGTGCGGAGTGAAGCGCTGAAGAGCAACGTAAATAAAATTCAGTTTCACTGAGCCCAAGTAGTTCACTGCATGAAACTTAGTGTTGAGGAACAGTGGAGCGAGACGGTCTGGGTTTATGGTAGCTTACGTCATTGATGAATCCTCGATTTTGCTGTGAGAAAATCAAGCAAAATCTGAGCGCAAACTGAGTGCATGGGTTATTTGGTGGACACCTCTCACAGAACTAACATACATGTGGTTTCAATTGGCAGTTAGTATATGAGCCAGCCCCAGGCAAGCGAGCTGTGTTCAATAGCTGCAGCATGAGGCCATGATGTTTCGTAGTTATATTGATTTATACGCAAATGTCAAAAAGTTTCCCTGATTTCGAACTTTTTATGTAAATGCTCAGAAATAAAGGTTAAGAATACTTCTGAATGGCTTGGCGATCAAACACCAAATAAACAGTATTTATAACCACAACGAGTCAATATAACTATCATCTAAGGTCCTAGCAAACTGCAGTACGGGTAAGAGAGCCGTCTTCATCGCGGTAAAAATTGAATTATTCCAAAAGTTTTACATCCACGATGAGCCGGCTTGTCAACAGAGGAATTGGGTAATAACAGAGGCGATTCTTTATTTCTAACGAGCGTAGGAGGATGAATGGTTAGCGCATCAAGTGCTGAGTTTTTCGGAATACTTATTGAAGGCTTCGAGAGGAGCAATAGCGGAACTTGCGCATCACCTGTGGAACACAAGATCATTCAGAAGTACCTCATATTCCAGAGAGAAACACTAACTTTTCGCAAACTTTTTGCAGCTTTGCTCGTCATTACGTTGCTAATCGGTAGCCGTGGAACGTGAGAATTAGCTGTTTTTAAACGGATTCAACACAGTCGAGAATCAAACAATAGCAAAGTTTCAGAGTTGACGTGCAAGTGACAAGGCGGAGGCCTGAACTGGTCTATCGCTTGTGGCAGACACTGAGCACGCATCAATTAAAAGCAACCTTGATAATTTAATTAATTTCTTGAGAAAATATAATCCATTAAAGCCCCTCTGCTTGAATGCCTTATATGCTTTCGCATGGACACCAGCGTCATCCGTGCACTATTCAAAATTTACATAAATCCCTACTTCAATATCTAGCTTTGAACTTTGCATACAACAATTAATCAGATTAATTTCTCGGTATTGAATTGCCCCCGATAATTTCTTAAAGATAGCATACCAAACCAATATCATATTTGGTTAGAGCATCTGTGCTCTTCGAGCAAAACACGCAGTTGTGCGTAGTACGGTTCAAATTTATCCTCATGCTGCAAATTTATTTCTCGATCTGATCAGAGTAGAATCAGATTGTGTACGAAGCTTTTGTTACCGCACGCACTTACTTATTAGGTGCTCATTTCTGCTCATGCTAAGCCAGGCGTCTCCAACTCACGCTTGATAGAATTTAAAACATGCCCATATAAGAACCGACTCCCAATAAGTTTCCCGAAGATCATTTACAATAGATTTAGAACCTAGCAACAGTCCTTCGTGGACGAAATAAAGTTGGAATTATGCATACGTTGCATGCGATAATCTCTCGGTTGAAGGACACTTGCAAAGCGCCACCATGAATACTCGATTCCAAACATGGCAATCAGATAATATCGACTCATGGACACGCGGAACATACGGCTAGTAAATTGAAGCTCGTTCAGTTCCTGTTCAGCAACGGCCGCTTGTATTTTCCTTTGCATTATTGCGTAACAAGTGCGCGGTGTCGTAGTCCCAGCGGTAAGAGGCTCTGTAATTCATTCATGTGTCAGGGTCACAGTAGGTGACCGACAGGTCATCTATCAGTTTGCTTGCGCGACTCCACGCAGCCTCTGCAGACGTAGGAATTCTCGTCGACTTGGCCGTGGACCAGACAGGGATGTTTTGTAGTGTTCGTGGTAAGTACTCCGCAACGTAGCAAGCTATGTGCGAACTTGGGTTTCCCGCGAGAAAGAGAGCTTAGTTGTTGAAGCATACACTGAGAGTGGGAGAAAATCGAACGAGAAGAGGCGTGTTCCAAGTGATGGTTTAACATTTAACAATATTTTCTCGTATAGAAGTAACACTGCGTATTTTGAAAAAGTTCATACAAACTACATGGAAAAATATATTTCATAAGCCTAATTTTTATTACAGTTTATTAGGGTTGATAAGATAAAATTTTGTCAAGTATTACAACGGCTATGCCTATGTTTATTTACTTTGAGGCAAAATTGAGAGAAACTATACGTAAAATTGAAAGCAAGGATTAGTTTGAAAAAAGATGTAGCTCACTGCCACATGAAATAAAATAGGAAACACTACTTAGGATCGGAGCTAACTAAGATGAGTCCGGAGGGAGTCTTATTTGTTGCTAAGTAAAAAACATAAATAAGCAAATCAGTGACTGAATCTGGAGATTTTTGTAGCTATATCGCATCGGGAAACTATAAAGAAAGCAGTATTAAGAGAAATAAATTTTATGCAAGGAGAATATCGTCAATTAATTTCTTTTCAAAGCGTTATAAATAAATCTCTACGGGGACGAACACTATTTGTGTGACTTTGTAATAAATGGGTTCTTAGGTAAAGCTTCATGTATTAATTTTGCTGTTTCATGATATAGGGAGTTTCCTATTCCTATTCTACCCTCACAGCGGTTGTCTCACAATTTTAACATACCAGTCATTCTAGTTTTATAGCTTGTACCTCTTATGTCTCCGAAATGAGCACCAGCAGGAAATTGCAATGTACGTCTTGGCGATTTTTTAAATAATACTTCAGGGACGATGATTAGGGTTCATTTTTTGATTATTGTTAAATAAATACTGATTGGTCAGGTTGTTTGCTCCTACTTTTTGGAAATAACTTGCAATTCTATAGCAATTTCATCATCTCATCAATCAGCTTTCATTTGCATTTAAGACTAAGAAAAATCAAAAACTAATTTTAATGCGCATTAAAAGAACCCAAATTAATGTAAACAAACAGCAACGAATATTGACACACGCAATTTAAAATAAGTAAAGCGTCTTCTTATGCGTACATCGATGCACAAAAACTTGTATTGGTCGACGACATTGGGGTTTTAAACTTGTAACTTTTTATGGTGATCCATAAGACTTATATAGTTGATGTGAGTCATTTCTGGAATATTGCCTTCTTTCCAATATAAAACTGCACGCCTGACAGCTCACTATCTTCGCGAGCGTTTTGTGGCTCGCGAGACATTTGCGACAAATGCCGTTCGCACCCTGATAATAGTTTAATCCCTGAGTGAAACTCTCAGAAGTCATCAGTAAACCTTTTCTTACTGCACTAATTTCAATCTATTCAATATTCCACTCAAATTTGCATTCTTCTGATTTACTTCTTTCCTTCTCTCTACGCGAGAGTTGCGTATCAATGAAGCTGATTTTATTTTCACTGCTGTGCTCAATGACATCGCTGGAGATGAGACTGACGAGCCGTTATAACCAGAAGAAATATGTGCGCAAACTTTTATCATTGTTTGCGCTGATACCAAAAATCTAGCAGACTTGTAGCTCAAACGATAGCCAAATCTTTTCAAATAATTTCCGATGTTATTCTGAACTGAAAAATTTAGAAATTGTTTCAAAAGCATAGTAATTCACTTGCAATCTGTGTCAAGAGACACAGATTTTTAACTTACTCTCGTCACATATTCCCACAATAATGAAATGCATTATAACCTTTACATTTTATTCATTATAGTCTGGGAGGTTATGAGGAACCTTCCAGAATCGCAATATGAAAGGAGAAAAACTAGAAGGAGAAGAACTAGAAGAACTTATTTTAAAGTAGCTGTAGAATATAACATCATTGTTTTAACAACAAACATTTAGGGATTTCATCCATCATCAACACAAAATTGAAGATTGTTCAGTTCGTATGGAAACAGAAAAAAATCATTGTCTAAGACACGGAAAACCGAAAAACAACGTGGATCAAACATGAGTAAAACAACAAAATTATAAGGGGACGAACTGAATTGGTTGTTGAACGCAGGTTCATTTTAGAAAATTAACTGGGATTTTAAAATTTCAAGGCCAATAATATGTATACATGTATGGTCCAGTTATTTATTACGTTCATCATTGAGAGCTCTAAGCTGTGACCAAAGTTTATGTTATGTGGAAGTTTTGAACAGGCTTCGGGTCTTTATGTGTTCAACAACGATGAGCATTTGACAATTTTAAATTAACTATTATCAGGTACCACATCACAGGATAATATACGCTCCCAAATAGATTTCTAATGAAATAACAAGCAAAATACGTTACTTGTGCCAGATTAATCAGAGATAAGTCTCGCAACACTCATTACTTGCACAAGAAGTTCTTCGACTTGCTTTCCGAGATGAGTAAGCTCACGTGGCAGACGAATTTATTCTGAATTATGCATGAGAGGGTGTCATTGTTGGGCCTCAGCTAAGAGGTAGTGGTTTCATAGCATCTAGAAATGTTAGTTTTGGTATTTTCATTATATAGAGATGAGAATACTTAAAAATGTATTGATCTTCGCTCAGCGTGAAATGATAGTCTCAAGCACCTATAATCCTAACATGCAGGCGATGGTTCAACCGAAACTATTCATCTGGAATTACCAAAATGAAAGACTAACCTCCTAGGAATAATAACCTTGAACATCAACAGCGAGATTAAAACTTTAACTGTCTACGCTATTTCTGCACTACGGAATCAAGGGGTTAACGGAACAGAATATAGCTGTTCTCGAGAACGGAACCAAAATGATTGTTTAAGAATGCGCTCTATGGAGTAACGGAAAGTTGATGTTACGTAATGAAGAAAAGTATTACGGCATACAAATGTCTGAATCAAAGGGTATTCTTATCTAAAGCAATACAAAGCCAGTACTTTATACAGCTTCAGTAGTGGTGTGCAAAACCATCATTCAGCAAACCAAATCCAGCCGGACGCAGGCTATGTTGTTTTCATTATATTGCTTACGCTGGAATTTGAATTCATTTGTTTTTACTGATACGGAGTCGTAGTTCTGAAATTTTTACTTTCCTCTGACGTTTGCCAATAATTCTTCATATAATGACAGCTGAAGAACCATAAAAATGATGTAAAAGTCCACGGTTCCTTAGTATAACATTTCAATAACTCATGCTTGTGAGTGTAAAATTTATCGTAAGTTATACTAGCCCTCAAGTTGTGGATAGTGGAAATGCATTCAGCTAGCATTGGTGTAGCTAACTAGGGCCATAGATATCAGCTGGCTGTTCTAACGTTTATTCACTCAAATAGGAAGCGATATTTAATTTTAGCATTTATTTGCGTAGTTAGCAGTGAGTGTAGAATTCCTGGTTTGGTTCTATATTGTAGTCATTGATTGCATGTCTTTGGCCAAGTATAACTTCTTCGAGATATATCACGTCATATACCCTTAAAAAAGGAAAGAGAATCAACGCTGGACACGAACATAAATCTACTAATGAGTCTTCAAGGAAGGTTGCAAGTAATATAAGTGACGTGGCATCGACCATAGATGATTGTGAAAAAGTAACACTTTCTTTGTGGGTGTTCGTGATAGCAGTTTATTTCGCGAGTAATAACCCTGGATTTCATTCGTACTTTATTTGTAGGTCGGTCAATTATTTCCTAAATATTTGTGCATAATAGACTCGAGATGGTATTTAGCAAACAAGTGCATTTTCCACAGTCACTATTCTTGGATAGAGCCTGGAATCGGAGCATTTTCGTACATGTTCATGTGTCCTTATTCAAAATTTGTATGTGCATATATATTTATATTACGTTCATAGGCAAGTGAAATTTACTGCAAATTTTACATACAATACATTCTGATGCATAAATCAATTTTTTAAATGAGATCCGCGGACAAATAAAATACTTACGTAATACTTCTAGAGCTCCTCTTATTTATTGCATTCATCAACATGTGTTCTAAGCTCTAATCGAAGTTTAAGTTATGCGCAAGTTTTGAACAGGCATGAGTTTCTTAGTTGCTCCCCGACGATGAGACGAAAGCAAGACGTCTCAGAAGGGCAAAAACGGGCTAGTGCATTTGGTCGGGCTAAGGGGCGTACATTGAAGGAAGTAGAGTAGCTCGCTGATGTTTCATGCCGCACTGTTATGCGGGTCTAGCAACACTGAAAAGATACCGGTAAATTCCGCATTTCTAAGCAAAAAAAAAAGATTGGAAGAAAATTCTAACCAACAGTAATCTGCATCGTGTATCCCGAATTGTTGACCGAAATTGCTTGCATCAAAAATGGTACTACTACGAAACGTCAGTGGTTCAGTGGTGGGAGCTCGTTTGCTGCTGTTTCTAGACTGAGTGGGAATTATCATGTGGTCAGATAAATCTCGATTCTATCTCTATAGTACTGATACCTGCTGTCGCGTTTACCGAAAACCTCGTGAAACTTTTATAGAAGTCTGTATGCATGGGGCGATCCAAAAAGAGGAGAGTCAGTCATGTTCTTGAGCAGTTTCAACTACACAGAAGTGGATCCTTTAGTTCAGATATCAGTCAAACTGAACTAACATAGCTACACCGAACTGCTAAATAACCAAATTCTGCAATTCACAAAATATGTGAACGAAGAAAAGCATGTTAATTGCCTATCTTTCAGAATGTTGATTACCGGGTGCATCGGGCTAGATTTATCATTAATTATCGTGTCAGTCATCCAGGACGTCAGGCATTTAGATTGGCGAGCTAAGTCCCCAGACATGAACCCAATGGAAAACGCGGCGAACCGCTAAGAACGACACGTTAAACATCGAAAAAATCGTCCTCGTGTTGTGTCCTTAGCAGGAGATCAGTTGATGCAAGAGTGGTTTGAAATTGACAACGTGTACTACATTAGGACATTTGTCGTGCAGAATTGCCGCTATTGTTCATGCTCGTGGAGGTTCTACACCTTATTAGTGTGACAAATTTTTTGTCTTGGGGCCTACTTATGGCTTATCAAGTTCCATACACTCAGCTCGCTCACGTGCTTTTTGAAATTTACTCTACACGAGTTGAATTTAAACTGTAATTCAAAGTTTATTCCTAATTCGTGTTACCCAGTCATGTATTCTCAATCAGCAAGTTCATGTCCAACATACAACTTACATGTGAATTTTACCGATCTGCGCCACTGGTCTCATAATATGCAAAGCTAGTGAGCGTCCAGCGCGCAGTTGACGCCAGCTAGCTAGGAACCTGCTCTTCACTACCGCCACGCTTATACTCGTAGACCGTCACCTCGACCGCCACCTCAACCCTCCCGTAATCTCCTAAGTTATTGAAGATGGGGCATTGTCTGCGGTGTTGAGTGTCACCCGTCAGGGTAGCTGGGCGCTGGGTGCAGCCCTGAGCTACGGCCGCTAGGATGGCCGATTCTTAATTGTGTCCGCCTTCCAGCCATAGGGTCGTCGTCAGGGTGTGCTACACGCTCACCACGCTTCTACCTTTGGGAAATTGCTAATTTTAACGATCATGTCTCGTTTAGGAAACTAGTTTGAGTTTTTTCCATCAATTCTGCAAGAATTAAAAGCTTTTGTGAACAACACGTGAATCACGGTAATGTGCATTATTTTACGTACTTAAAATTTATTCTTCTTCATCACGATGATTCTTACTCAGCTTATAAACTGTAAATTTGTATTTAAAAAACCCTCCTCTTGTAAAAAGTGTTCGAAAATGCTTGGTAAGTTGCACATATTCAAATTCATATGTGAATAATCCGCTCCTGAAATGGAGAAGATTGTTAAATGTTCTCCATTTCGTTGAAGAATAAAGTGAACGAAGTCCTCAGTCATAATGCCACCAGCTGAATTGTATACTTGGCTTGCCCTTTAGATGCCCAAACTTGTTTTGTATGTTTCAATTATTCATAGAATCGTGTTCTGGTTTATTTGCAGCTTCAGTAACGTATTATTTTAGTTTATTCACAGCATATTAGCCTCACAGCGCTGCGCAGCACATGTGTATGAAGAACTGTATAATTCGTATATTTTTGGCACGAAATAAGTAAAGCTGACGACAGATTAGATTTTTAAAATAGCTTTATCATCTCAGGAATGAAAGATTATTTTCATTCTTGATAAGGAAAAACATGGATCGTAAAGAAATAGTTTTGCTAATTTTGTGTCACGTGTATATTCAAGTGTTCGCATTAGGCAAACTTTGTTTTTCGTTGGCATGTAAAGTACAACGTGCAACGGGGTATTTCATCTCTCGAAAAGCATTTCAACCGGACTTGGCACAGCATAAATAAGTGTGGAATTTTAAACAGATCTCGGAAAAGTGCAATGAATGCCGCTGATTTGCATCCACGTTATTGTGCATAGAATTTCGAGCAACACAACGCGAAAGTTTTCAAAAAACGTTTTAGTAGCCACGACTAGTACGGTTTGAATTTTTGATCGAACTGAAACTTCTAGCTCTTGTATTATTTTCTGTTTACTGGAAATATTAAGTTTAGAAAAGAATTTTCGCTGAATCTTCCCAACCTAATAAACTTCTATCCAAATAATTAAGCACCTTCTACTTCAGAATTCGCTCTCACCCCTACATCAGCCTTGTCTATCTGCGCCCGCTACGTGGCTTTGGTCAACATATTGAGGGGCCTTCAATGTGTTGATGTAAGAAGATTGTAAGAGAGCGACTCTGTGCAGTTATCTGACTATGACTCCAGGGTAACAGAACTCGCTTGATCTTCACAGGCTGTGACGACGGTCACGGAGCTTTGAAGGATACGCTCGGCAGGGCATCGGAGCACATGTGGTCCCAGCACAAGGCTCGTCTACCGTAAGTAGTCATGTTCAATTTGTTCTTCGGACTCTTCCTTGTGAGTGCGACATTGATGTGCAGCTCAATGCATTTTTAAGCAGAGCTTGCACGAGCTATTGGTTGATATTAAGGGCGTATTTTGAATCGTATTCAATGGAATCAACGAGTTCCGACAGTAAGCTCGTCTACCGTAAGTAGTCACGTTCAATTTGTTTTCGTGACATTTCCTTGTTTCTAAAGAATTAGTGTACACTTCAATGTTATTTTGTTCAGATAATCGGGAGAACGCGTACGTATGGTTGATTTCTATGATATTGATGAGAATGATATTTATGAAATTAGCCAATTTATGGAAAAAAATTTATTTGTAAAATGATATTCCCAAAATTAACATATTGCTGGTGCAGAGGATATTGTACAGTTTCATCATGAATGGATGAAATTCCCAGTGAATTTTAATAGTTATTTCAGTGTTAACCAGGATATTGAGAGCGAGCTTTATGCAGTGCAGCATATGTTCGCTCTATGCTTTCGTCAGCAAATAACATTTTCCCACCTCTCTCATGTTTGAGATAAGATAACGCTCACATTACAATGTCCATTTGAAATTGAAAAATTTAATGTGATTGAACTAGTTTTGGGCAGTGTTAGTCCTGAATAAAAAGAATATATATACAGGACAAAATCTATCACAACAAGCGCTATTCTAACTTATGAAAATGAAGTACGATTTTTAGAAGTAGAATTAATATTTCCCCATAGTCTGCCAGATGAGAGAAAGAAACGTGAAATTATTCAATGGGACTTGGTAATAAAAGGATCAAACCATGGCAGGCTAAATCTGACAATAACACTGTCATAAATGGATCTCTTTAGGATGAAAACCTGGAAACTCCGCTAAAATTCCTCTGAATCTCGACAAAATTGACAAGGTGCGGATAAAGACGATGCTGGAACATTCCCCTTAAATAACACTATTTTGAAAGACATTTCTAATCCCCACGGCTACAAAAACGATTAACAGGAAGCCACTTCATAAATGTTCAGATTGTCACGCTTCTAAGTTTTGCGTTCGGAGTCGGGAAAAAATGTCCAGTTCAGCTCAGTTTGACCATTAGAAGTACTGAATAAAATGACAATCAAATTATGATAAAATTACACCCGATAGCCTTGTCTTTATTTTATTTTTTAATATTCGGTAGAAAATACTTCTCGCACTCGCAATCGTTTACTTTTCCAGTGTGTTTAACTGTAAATATCTGTAATTCAACACAATAACTGCGACGTGAGACACTGGTGTCCACAGAGGAGAGTTTTCATTATGCTGTTGACCGACCAGTAATCACAAACTCAATTTTCATAAATTATTAATCAAAACGAAATGAAGCCACGATCCATTTCATGTTTACTATTTCCAACATTGCTTAGTACAACTTTGAATTTGAGTCGAATTTTAAACTTCAGGTTTACCAGCCGCAGTCAAAGTTTTAAGCCCTTCAAATTCATGTAAAATTGAAACGTCTCATGAAATTTGTATTTTAAAATCATGAATTTCAACTAAGGAGCGTGAATCGTTTTTTCGTGAGCCCATGGCTTGCCATTCTCGTATTTCTAAAATTCAGTAAGAAACTTGTGTGCTACGTGAGAATATTAGGTCCGAACATTCCTTTCATACAATTCGTAAGTCACATTTGTAGATTATAGGTAAGTGAGTTTTAGCCTCTCTAACCGCAAATAAGGCATTCCAAAGAGAGGAAGAAGGAAGGCACCATTTAGTATGGACTTGAGGGGACGCGGAACCTATGCACAAGCTGTATAGAAACATTTATTAAGTTAAGGAAGTAGTTTATGAAACAAGATATAAGTCGAAGAAGAAAGTAGTAGGCGTTGAAAAACAGGATGGCCTTAAATCGAAAAAAGATGGTCCATAACAAAAGGAAATCCTTATTCTAATTCAACAAAAAAAGCCTACTTAACCTTGCACAGGACCTCACATTACCTCCCTGGGAGTGCCAATTCCCGTAAATACAACAGCTGTATTCCCTGAGTGGTTTCATAAGCCCCTATAACGTTCTGATGTTGTGTGATGTTTTAAAAAATCATCCTCATCCTCACTTCATGTCGACCGTGTTTTAAAGCCCATACGAGATAAGGGAGCAACTCTAGATGAAAATATGCACGTAAACATGAATGGAGCGTGGCAGTGAAGTACTGAGCAGTCATCGGTACATCAAAATTTGAGTTTATTGCGTTATTGCAATGGTCGGACCTTCGATAGGCGACGTAGTTTTCATTTTCAATGAAGCTGAGTAAATTGCATGATGTCAACTCAATGTTTTCGCCATTAGAGTTTTCTACGTCTAAATTTTTCAACTGTCGACTGAAGATTTCAAGAACACAAGCGATAAGAAAAAGGTTAACATCGGCATCTTTGGGATGCTTTATTTCCAATCAAGCCTGATACATATGATCTTAGCATTGTTTTTTCAAATGTCTTATAACTAACCCTATATATAGGACACCATGACGGTTCCCCCGAAAAAGGCCTCGCAAAGCTGCGGCTGAGCTAATTCCTTAAAACTGGGGAGGCTTCGGACAGCTAAAAGCTTAAATGACAGCTTAAAATGACAGCTTATGACATTTTAAGATTATGAGACCTTAAATCATGGAATTTTTGATAATGTGATCTTAGCAAAGTATGTATAATATAAAAATTTATGTACGTCCGATCTTATCCATGAAGGTAACCACATGTCTCTCTTCAGGTTCTTTCCAGCAAAGTTTCTCAGTAGGTTCATGAATCACGTAGACTGGGAAAAATAAAGATGGGTTAAATGCCTTTAATCCAATTACGAAGAACCTCCAAAGGAGCGCGAATGTTTTCTCGTGCAGCGAGGCTTGTTGGCAGCCCGCAATTTTCCAAGGAAACCGACACCCACATCGAAGAGTTTTGGCTCATGAATGAAAATAGCAACCCACGGACCCGGTATACTTAGATCTTCGAAGGATTTCGGTGATTCTTTCCTGCACCCTCAACTCCGGTGACGGTTCAAAACTCACAGATGCCACTATAATCCTGCAATCAGCGCGCCGATTTGATCGAAGTGCAAACATCCAACTGAATGAAGCGCAATGAATCGCGAGGGATTTGTGGCTGAACTAGAACTGCACCCACAGAGTATTGACGCGTCTAGCGCCAAGACATTTCAATTGAAGCAGAAATTGGACAAGTTTATGCGTACAAGACAAGCCCGATAACCTGTATGCCCACGCGGCACCTCGGTAGGGCCAAGTGTCCTGCGTGACCACGAGACATTTGCATCATTGCTAAACTCAGCTGTGAGCCATTCTTTCAATACAAATACTCTCAGATTTCACAAAATTTCCTGTGCTTTTGCATAATTCAGACTTTCGTGCGTTCAACTTTCCTCGTTGGTATTGTATCAGGTATACAAAAAAAGAAGATACAAGAACTAAAAATAAAAAATCTCGCTACGATATATTACTCTAGGTAGAGTACATTGTTAAGAAAATTATTGTTCAATCAAATTATTTTGACGAATGAATTTCAATTCTCGTCACTGTTTTTTCAATTCAATTCAATTTCAATCAATTCTGTGTTAAGGGTGTACACCATAGATTTTCATGCGTTGGGCTTGTACAATTTTTTTTAGATGAGAACAGGAGACCTAAATAGATAGGTAATCCAATACCTTTGCATCTTATAACGTCAGCATGCGAGTGATAATGAAAGTTTCGTTTCCTGAAGTCGTTTAAGGGGCGCGACACGATCGACAGTATTGCCAAAGTCAATTCCCATACGACCATTTAATACCGCAAGTATACGCATGAGCCGGATCCTGCTCAGGCCAAGGGGAAAATGAACATTTTCTTTTCGATGCGAAACCCACTGTTGACAATCACAAGCATAAATATGTTCACACACCCTGAAGAAAAGCATAACTTTAGCCTTATCGTAATTTGCTGACGCTTACTCAGATAGCTGATATATTTGGTGTCCAGCCTATTCTGGTTTAGAGGAGTGAGAGGCAGGGCTCCGTAGCGCGTTCAGTGTTAAACTCTTGAAATATCGGCTTATGAATGATAGCATCAATTGGCTCGGTAATTTTATGCATTAAATTCGCTTGTGTTTACTGACGTGGTGATAAGAACATGACCCTTAGTCTGACGCGTTCGTGCAGCATGTAGTTTTCTGGAGAAAATGAACACTGAAAGGGGTTACTTGTGATAACATCTCGTACAAATCTTCAGACGCGGGGGAATGAGACACAGAATGGAAAGGAAGATGTTAAATTATAATCAATATGTTGCCCAAAACTACAAAAGGAGTTAATTGTTGCGGCCAGGTACATGCATCCTCAATAAAAACTCAAGTCCATATCATTTCATATAATTTGACTCAAGCGTTGTCGAACACAACGTGACACCTGATGAACTTCATTAAAAGCGAAAATGTTAAGTCGGATGTAAAATTACGCTCTAAATATCAAACTGCGATTCATGCACAGCTTCCTTTTGTGATAGTGATGAATGTCCATTCGATCCGAATGTGAAAAATTTGTGAGGCTTTCATGCTCACAACTTTCACTAAAATGCATCGCATTCTTGTCGTGAAACTTCCGCTGATAAGCTTTATTTACAAGCAATATCAAACTTTTTCTAAATTGTAAAACAATAAACTGCACCTTGTAAAACTCTACTTCTGATTAGCTGCACAGAGGTTCGTATTTTTCCACTCTGCATAGTTACAAAGATATCAGTAATTATCAGATGAAGATATCAGTACGCGAGTAATTTCCCATTTCAGGTTCTTTATGAATTATTTAAGGATTGCTAGAGATTTACAGCACACTTGGAACATTTTATTCTTTAACTTGAGTACCATTGTCTTCTCTTCTGAAGCTTCATTCTATCTTTTAACATGCCTATAAATTTCCCCTTTGTGAAGTTCTCTTGGATTTGAAGCACAGTACGATTCTACCTCGTATTCTAGAGGCTTTCAATTTTCTACGTGGCTTCTGACACAAATGATAATCAGAAACACAAAGTTATGAAAATGAAGCAATATTTACCAACAGAGGTCTCAGGAGAAATCTTTGACCAAATAAACAATGAAAAACTTTACAATCAACCTTTGAACAAAAATTGAAGTCAGTAAAGATTGGCAATAATTATTCGATTAATTTGCTCAATCACAGCTCGTAATGAAAATTCTTTCAATATTCCTCATACATTCAATCAGAATTTCTTCTTACTTTCTCTCCTCTTAAACCCTGGTCGAAAAGGTAAGCCAATTCTGGATAAAAATGGTATTCATGGTACTCATTCATACAAAAACAATCATAAAAAACAATTGTTATAAAAATCGCCTGAAAATTCATGCAGTCTAGAAAATCATGTATAAACTTTCGTTTCATCCTGATACGCCCTAATACTCGTATGAACGTCGGTAGATGTAGGCGGACCAGATACCATCGCTTTCATTAACGTGAAAATAAGTCGCTGTTCAACAATAATATTTTAAGGCAACCAGATGTACATGCATTGGCTGCATGAGATCAAGATGAAAATTGCCCCGGAGTCGCGCTTCACTCATACAATCATTCCTTTAACCTGGGTTGCATAAAATGATTGCATTTTATGGACAACCCTTGGATCGATCGTAACGTCATTTTAGAAACGACGTTTAGCCTAAATCCACAAGCCTTTTTAAGTGGAATAATCTTGTTTCCTTGATAAAACTCTTTTGACAACACTGATCAAGTTTTACATCTATCGTAGATACTTTTCACTTGAAATTCTTAAAACAACGTATCCATATATGTAATATTTATACCCGTAAAAAAGTACATTTTCTCATGCCGATTTTATCAAGTGACTGTATGCAAACGACTGATAACCCCTGAATAAAGAATAACTCCAGAAAAAACCCGAGTCCTATCTAATGCATAAAATATATATCGAGCGCATGTAAAGCTTATCAAATTGATTTACAAGAGAATAATAAAAATATGAATGAGTAATTTGAGAGTCAACGACCGTAATTAAGGGTGTATGTTCTCAAATGAAATTGATATAGAAATGTGTGACTCAAACCTTGATGTCTGTGATTCTTCAAGTTTTTGAAGTTTCTAGATTTTAAATGAAAGGGCAATGTGTGATTAAAAGGGAGATTTCCGTTTTTTGGCAAGTTTTGTTTTCTATGTAACTCAGTCTAGCGATGTGCAAACTCTGAACGTTCCCGCTAAATACACTGATCTTACATAAGCAATATTCAAGATCACGACCTCATTACATGATTCATTTATGCACCCAATTTAAATATTTTTAGCCAGAATTTCGGCACTTTTAGCACAATTAGAAATATCACCACCATTTGTTAGTACATGCGCACAGTGAAAAGCATATGATCACTGTATACTGTAGAGCTTGGGATATTCATTTGATCGTAATCTAACCTGATACCGGGCCATGTTCGTTTAAAGGTATATTATCTGCTGAGTAGTTGCTTTAACTTTCCGGCGGGAACGTGTTCCGCAAGTTTTCCCCTCAGGCAGCCGCACTTTACGCATCAATTTGAAACTCAAGTTACGAGGAGATTCTAAGCGTAACGATATCGGCGAGAACGCTATCATAGATGCAATTCAGATTTGAGTATCTCTAAAATGTGAAATTCAGTTGCAAAATCCTTGTAGTGCTCTAGAAACTAATTCACAGAAATTAACAGTTATGTTTTCAAAGAACAGATATGTACATAGATTGGCTTTCTTTCACATGCAACGGATTGGTTTTTCTGAATTAAAAAAGTTACAGGCCACTAAGTTTTCACAGTCCTAGAAATTGAAAATAAAGTACTCGCATGTCCTCTTGAGCTGTAATCTACTGTGTCGAAGACGTTTCGTGACGGCTGTGATTCTAAAATAATAAAACGGCAGTGATCAAGGCAGCAAAGCAGGTCGAGGCGGACACTTTTACTTCCAATATATCTATCACCTTTTCCTTCTTCGCGCACTCTTGAGCGTGATGATTAGCTATCTACAGCAGTAGTTCATGGGGCTTATTCATAGCGAGATTTTTCTAAGCTGATAACTAATTTCGACCTCAAAACTACACAATCTAGAGGAAGTTCTACTGCACGGCTTTGTCACACCTGAAATGATTTTTATTTATATATTTTTTTAATTCTTCTTAAATATTAACGAGGCCGCACACGATTTTTATCCTGTTTAGATAGTGATCGTTCTGAAGTAATTCCAATATTGGCAGCTATTGTACTATTTTTTCGTTAAAATAACCGCAAAGGATTTTTCTGTGTGAAGGGAACTAATATATTCAAGTATGAAATCTTGCTTGGCGATCACCATGTCTTCTTCAAGCCTCCTTTGAATTACTAAAACTGGCCTATCTAGGATATTTTTCATTCTTTGGATGAATTTGGTTAATTACTCCCCTCAGGGGTATACAACTATTGTATCTATGGGAATTAGCGCTCCCAGGGGAACCATGTGAGGGCCCGAGCTAAAAATTAGGTAGGCTTCCTTTTTGTTGTAATAAAATAGGTTTTTGTTTCGTTACGGACCATCTTTTTTCGGTCCACTGCTGTCCTGTCTTTCAGCACCTACTACTTTCTTCTTCAACTTTTTTCTTGTTTCATGAACTTCTTTCCTAGCTTACTGTTTCTGTGCACCTTGTGCATAGATTCCGCGTTCCCTCAACTCCATACTAAATGGTGCCTTCCTCTTTCCTCTCTTGGAACATCTTTGTCGGGGTTAAGGGAGGCTAAAACTTTCTTGTATAATAATAATAATAATAATTGGTTAATTACTGTAAGAAAATTCCATTTTCTTAAACGTCAATATCCGGCGAAATATTGCTGCAAGAGATTTTGCTGCTCAACTCTAATTTTATGCAATAGCTGAGAGGGCTTTGCTTAGGTCAAAACATCGCTTCACCGAGGTGAAATGAGGAACCAAAACTGAGAAGCCGTGTCGAGTTTTTTGCATCTTTGAGAGAAGGCAGAGTCTTTGCAGAATGATAAGAGTCCACCAGAGTTTGGCAGAACAGTTGTAGCGCTCCGTGTTGTAATTAGAATTATAGAACAAGCATTTGAAAAGCGGTATACTGTATCCTAACGATATATTATAAGACACTAAGGAGCAGCCTAACAATCCTTAGATAGACTGAGTCGTATATTCTCATTATAAACCGTTTTTTGGCATGGATTAAGTCGCGAAGAATAATTGTTTATGCTGCAGGAAATGAAGACAGAAAGAAAATTCAAGTTGATTTTTTTTTAATTTTCCCTCACTTCTCATTTACTGCAACATAAACAATTATTCACTGGGATTAAATCTATGCCAAAAACGGTCATAGTTTTTATAGTCTTGAAATTACTGCTGATTCAACCGCAATCGTTCACTTTCCATGTAAATTGAAACAAATATCATCCAGAAATGTCCGTATACTCGTATAGTGTCACTGCAGGTAGGGAATGACAGATTATTCTTTTTGCTTACTATAAAAGCAGCTGTATAGTGAGTAAACACTGAGGTAAAATTTGCTTTCACTTTAGGAGTGATGCAATTAAGGTGTTCGAACCACTCCGCCAGAAGTTGGGGTCACCTCATGAGGAAAATGCTCGGTTATCTATGGACTTCCGCTCCATTTTCAGCGATGCGAGCGTTCAATTTGATAAACCATACTGATAGCAGATGCCCTTAAAAAAATTGATCCGAACGCTGAGGTTACTAGATATGAGTCTCATTCTAATGGAATTCATGCGTGTCTTAGGCACTTATAAGCCACTGCAAGGATGGATGTGTAAGTAAAACATCATATTAACCGTGTTCATATCTTTCAGGGGCGCCTGTTTCATGCACTGAAACCTTGTACACGTGATTAGGTATCCACAACCGAAGACTAAAAAACTTGGGAGCTATAGCAACGAAAATAAACTCGTGTTCCTAGCATTCGATATAGCCTTTCGGTGTTGCCTAGCACCAACTAATTTCCATAAAGACATTTTCTGCTGTCACGTTCGGTCCATGTAGCTCCAAGCCCTCCATCATAGCTCTGGTCAAATTCGGACCTTCAGATCGCCTCTAATAGCTCAGCATATTACATCATTTCCTCGTCCTAAATTGGAGGTGGAACGAACCTGACAACTCCTTTAACCTTGACGAGGTACTACTCATGCAACTGCGTGTATTTGTCTCTGATGCTCGAGTTGCTCCGATGCCAGGTTGTTGGCCACCGCAGCAGGCAGCTCCCGTCCTGCCCGCTGTCAGGAAACGTGAAGAGGAGCAGGTACTGTCTCGTTCCTCCAGCCCACACAGCGGTGAGCAGCAGCCGCACCGCCAGGACTGACTGTTCACCACATCGTACCTTTCATTCCTACTCTTGGCTATTGCAGATCATCCTGATCGATTTTCTTCATTTCAACCTCGTCCAGGATATTAATCCACTTTTACGTGAGCAAACGATTTTCATTCAGATGATTTGATGTCGTCAGTTTTGACATTCACAGGAAGTATTTATATTGTTGAAAATAAGATTGATTTTTCCTAAGAAATTTCAAATTGCATAGCTCATTCAACGGTTTTTCATAGTCTACAATATTTTCAACTTTTTGAACTTTATGAATTCCTGATAGAGAACCAAGAGACAAAGTAAATCCATTCTTTTTGAACTGGGAGTAAATATTCTGTAAATCAATATTTCCTGACACAGAAACCCCATGAGTAGCAGTTGAGCAGAAATTTTAACCCCCATCAGAAATCAAAAAATATCTTTAAAAACAGTGCAAATAAAGTTTGACACTGATTTTTGACTGCCTTGAATTAACAATTGACTTTCAACACACGCTGTGTGATGGTGCGCATTCGTCGGAGACAGCCAGATGCCCATAGTGCCCTACATTCGTGCGCGTTATTGACAGAGGATCTCATGCTCAGAATACAGGCTAGTCTTCTTTAATCCAGCACTAAAAACAGTCGTCGATGTAAGAGATCAATTAAGATTGAGAGGCCAGTTGAAGCTATAAAGCAGTAAAACATGAGACTTTCGAGAGCAATAGTCGAGTGGATGGCAATTGTTCAGTGAAGTCTCTGAGGAGTAAGTCGAACGTTTACGAGCATTTTTTGACTGGGATGCGACGTAAAGAGAGCTCGACAACCTCCACTGCATGATGGACCCAATATTAGGCAAACCTTGGCTCTCTTGTTGGCAAGATCGTAACAGAAAGGTGGAGGTGGCGCTTCATGGTTACTGGGTGCAGTCTCAGGAACACCACCAAAATGTCCTTCATAAATTGACATATACGAACACAATGAGCTCGACCTTACACGCCTACTCTCAGGTGAATCTTGCTCTTTTCCAGCGTTAATGAAATGCCTCTGCCATGTATAGCGCTACGGATATCCCTGCGCGTCAATTTTATTATCATCGTTAATTGCAGGGCGACACAATCATCAGATATAGGAAGTTAATTCTCCTCTTAAATGGTTAATCCCTGTTTACGGAGGCTCGAGCAAGCATGTAGAAAGGCAGAGCAAGAAAGGCTGTTGAACTACAGTAATTTCGTGCTTCCTGTCTGCCTCAAAAACAGCCCTCATGACTGAGGAAGCAGCTTTCAAACGCTGAGCAGACCTTTAAAGACTGCGAGGAAAATAATGTAGCATGATTTGTCGGCGGTGAGTAATGGTGCACCGAGATGTCGAATGAACTTCTACGGATAACGTACGAGTGAAGCCTTGTGTGAAGGGGGAAGGCATTTGTGCCTGGAGAACAAATTGTGGCAGGGCGAGCTCCATGTTTTGGGAGTGTTGACAGAGGCGGCCTGCGCGAGAAGGGTGTGAGACGTGGCGTGTAAATGGCAGCCAAGCAGTAGCTTCAGAGGCATAGTGAGGAAGAAGGGCATCACAAGCAGGATGAGGATGTGACCTAGACCTCCATAAAGAATCAAAGGGCAGCCGCCCTATCTTCAAACAAACCTGCTGTCCCTCTCTTGTCAAACACATCATCATTTTTGTGACGCATTCGTTGCATACTTCCTACAACTAACAATGAAATGGTGGATGTACTAAGCAAGCTTTGTTCAAAGAAAAGCATATTTTGCGCTCACGGATACCGATTGTATCTCTTTTATTGAATTTTATTTCGCTATGTAAGAGGGACTTTTACGACCAAAAATTCAGTTGTCAGTTTTGAACATTAACTGAAACTACCGACAAGGTATAAAATAAGTCATAACAGAATACTTAATCGGGGACTCAATGTGAATTTTATGATTTCACTAGCTTCCGTATCTGCGCAGTGATGATTCAAGCAATTGTTAGCAAAAAAAGATGAAGTTTGCAGGCACGTAGTAGAAAGCGAAAACTAAATCATTCGCAAACCATTTCACTTTACTAGTACTAAATCAACTTTTTGATATGCTATCTCAACAAAAAAAAATGAAGTATTATACTGTGAGCTTCACCCCCTAAGGTAAAATGTTTTTGGCATTGATATCGCTGATGTATTTCTCCAATTTCGTACAAGAAAAAATGATAGGAAAACAAGTAATTCATTCATGAATACTTTTGTATTTACAATCTCACACACTTAAGATGAAGTACTGTCACAATTTGAAACGACACAAGTTTTTCCAAATAAGTTTCCGCAAGCAACGCCTAGAAAGTGATCTATATCTTAGGTGTAATAATTGAAGACAAGGCCCCAACACAGCTGAGACGCTATAAACGAGGGCGTGTTAGGGCTGCTGCGCCGACAGATGGCAGCGGCGCTACAAAGTGGGCGTTTTCCATCGTACAATTGATAGACATCAATTGAAGATTTACACCCTGGCTCACAAGTTCAAAATTTACGGCTTGCGTATGCTCATTCTAACTCACATATTGACGCTCGTTATCTTTACTATTTTACACTCCGGAAAGTAGCAAGAGTAGAGCGAACGACTTCAGAAATTAAAACTTTGCGGAAATACACTCTTGATGTTGACGTTTATTTTCATATCTCAGCATTATCTAACGAAAGGAATTCAACCTTATCATTTAAGAATCAAGTTTTTTTAATTAACTGTAAAAATTAATATAGATACTTTGTACAAATTCTTCTTCCATGGAAAATTAACTTAGTTTATCATTAGTGAACTGCAGCAGGATTTTAATGCTCTGCTCTAACAAGTGCGTTCAAAATTGTGCAAATCTTTTCAGTTTAATCATTAAGAGTTGCTTGAACAAATAAGAAGCGCGAAAATGATATGAAACAGATTTATCGAACAAATAAATGCTTCTGCACATTAAACAACTAATATACTTCTTGTTAACAACTTTATCAATTTTTGCGGTTATAAAAATGTACATTGTTTTTACCTGGTCAGCTTCAGAAAACTTAGCGTAAGCAGAACAGGAAGCGCATGTTGGTGGATGAGACCCGAGATCAACTAGTAGCGGGGGTACTGCGAGCGGTACCTAGCATCATCGTATGTTGGGCGAGACCTGTCGTATTTCGCTGGTGGGGGGGGACGAGCTTGTTCTATGGCTCTTTGATTCAATTGCTTCATTTGGCTTGTCCGTTTTTGGAATCCTTTATAATCAAAACCTGGTTCACCATACTTGGAGTAGTTAGCGCTTGCTTTGTGGTACTTGATACCGCGGTCGTCGGCGCTGCGACCATAGTTGGACTTCTGAGCGGCCCGACCTGATTTGTGAGCCGGCGGCAGAGCCCTTGCTAGGTCATCCATGCGGTAGCGATCATCGTAGCGGTTCATTGTGTAGTCAGGAGGAGGAATTTCGTACTTGGCATGCTCGTTCGAATGCTTCCTAGACACTTGCTGACGCTTCTTTGGCTCGTAGCGACCCTGAGGCCGATAAGCATACTCATCTGCGGACGAGTAGCCTCTGTCATAGTCGTAGTAGCGTTGGTCCCTGCTTTGCTCAGGGTATCCCGCGTAGCGGTTTTTCTCCAAGTGGCTAGAGTGACGGTTTACTTTGGGATTTCTTTGTTCAGGAATGTAGTCGGGCTGCCTGTAATCCGCAACGTCTCGACTTGGAGACGCGTATCGGTCAATGTCGTACCGATTAGAGTAAGGAGCTGGGTCGGATCTTTTGTACTCAGGTTCAGCGTTGTGTTGGTGGGAGTTCGGATATTGAGCATGGCTCGGATACTGAGCATGGCTCGGATATTGAGCATAGCTCGAGTTGTGAGCATGGTCCGGATATTGATCATGGCTCGGATACTGAGCATGACTCGGGTACCCTTGTGCAGGCTGAGGTTCAGGATGAACGGGGCTACGAGGAGAGACAGGAGCGCTGTACTGCTGGAAGTTGGCTAGGTCTGGAGCCCCATAGCGCGGGTCGTAGTCGTCGAAGGTGAAGTGGCGGGGCTCGTTTGCGTGCGCGGCGTAGGCAGGGTGGTAGGACGGGCTGTGCTCGAGCTCATGCCTGGCTGCGGGATCGCGGTACTGATACGGGTCCTGGACGGCGTATGGCCTCTCCGGGTACTGCATCTTGGGCGAAGCTCACTGCTACTTCTTTCAGCCCCTGCAATTAAGTGAAGCGGTTGAAGGGGAATATCTAAACTCAAATAATAAAATTTCTCTAAAATTGGTCTACATTATTGGAAATGTCATCATATTTCTCGTAGTTATTTGGTCTTAGAGAACTCCGAGGCTAAAACGATGGCTTTGAAAATGTAGTGCGTCATAAATTCTTTGTCATTAATACTGGACGTTTTTGCAGTTTTAACTAGAGGGGATCAGGTTGAGAAAAAAATTTATGTATAAGAATGGAAAATTATAGTCCTAAATCGTATGCTGTACAATTTCTGCGTAAATAAACAGAACATTATCGATGCCCTAGCATCTAGAATTGTTTCTTCTTATTTTCATGTTTATCAGAAGACATCAAGTGGCCAGGAGGTCATGTAGTGCTGTGATTCGTGTCAAACTTGAGTAGGGTTGATCTACGTACCAAAGCTATCACTTCTCATCTCCAGTTGAAAATACACGAGATGCATTGGCTTGAGGAAAAAATAGAGAAACCTCAAGTCATCGACAGTAAAACCTCACTTCATCAACAACACGACATGACATCAACAGCGAGTGTTATGATCGCCTTAACTAATCATAATCAACTAAATAAGGGAAGCGCTCCTCCCATTATTTCCACCATTATTTTCCTGATTATTTGCTCCTCGCTACCCTCTCAGAGAGCTGGCGTGAGTCGAGATGAAAGGGAATCCAAAGTCTTTGGAGGAGCATCCGTCAAAAAAATGAACGAACGTTTAACCTCGCTGCGAAATATCACCCTTTCAGCGGTGTTTCTTTATTTATTTGTGCAGTGAGATTACTGGCTCTGGTCTTTACCCATATTTTGTTGAGATTCATCAGCCTAAAATTTGTCTCAAAAGATGAAAAATCCTCTACCCCCCCCCCCCCCATTACGCTAAAGTAACATCTTGTATATAACTGGAATCATCTATGTAATCGCCGACGCCAGATATGTTCACCCACTTCCGTGTTTAAAGCTGCTTTTTCTCTCGCCAGTACATACTTATGTATATCATCGACCTTTCTTTTCATTGGTAAATTCTTGTAATTATTGTGTCTATATATCTGTAATAGTAGAGGAAAAAACGAAAATGAAAGGTGACTGAGAAACGCTGATCGTGAAATAACCGACGAAGGAACAAAATAATTGTTTTGTTCCGATAAAATTAACCTTGAAAGCATGCTGACCAAATATCTACTTGATAAATATTGGTCAGTGAATGAATTATTTATGTTTCGAAATTAGTATGTCCATTTAACGCAAGGGATGGCAGTAAAATGTTTTCCTTAAATGATTACGTATAAAGAAATTTTTGGTACGAATCTTCCTAAAAAAAATAAAATACATGTAAGCAATTACATGATATGTCATTATAACAAGATCTCACGTGATCAAGAAAGAGACTTTCCATCATTATCGAAACATGACATCAACAGCTATTGAGACCTCGTGTCATCAACACCAAGACATGACATCAACAGCAAAACAATGTGCCATCAACGGCGGAACTTCGTGTCATCAACGCCAAAACATGTCATCAAAACCAAGATATGACATCAACAGCGAAACGGGATATCAACAGGAGACTATCAAAATACGCGCTGAAAACTCCGGAGCCTCTATTTCTTTAAACATACATCCACACCCTCACTCAGAAGGGTGCTTGCTTGATTGTTCAGGGGAAAATGCCTGAGTGTATTATTATTATTCAAGAAGCCTGGGCAAAACCATTTAGTGCATTCATTTAAGCAGTACAGCACTTTAGCAAGGGGCATTCAAGGGACAATCTCACCAGTAAATCATAAAAATCCTCCTTCTGGCATCCCTCACTTCGTGTTCCCTAACAGGTCGTTTAAACACCTCTTGTATGTAATTAACATGTCATTTGCGGTGGTGTATGTAGGATACAATATCGTTCAGCTGCTTTAATGTGGTGGGTCACCTCTTCAATGGAGCAGTGTAATTAGGCATCATCACTTACGCTCAAATTTCCCTGATTATGTCAAAAATATTTACAGGTCCGCTAGCTGCGAATGCCCTGGGGCAAGTACATTATTGTCTTCTTACCGGAGTCAACCCAATTTTTCAATTTTTTTGATCCAATTTGTTTGAAATTTGGCCAGTATATGTATTTGTTGAAAGTAAACATTTTTTACTCATGTAGCTTTTTCGATTTAGGTCTTATTTTTTTGAAAAATCAGTTTTTTGGTACATTTTTATGGATATTCCAAAAAATGAAAGTCATTGAGTTTTTATGCTAGAACAAAACCAAAGACAGTTTTAGAATCCTTGGAACATTTATAACAAAAGTATGGTAGCAAATTATCCATTTGAAACTTTTCGTTTTTATATGGGATATATGATCACTAACTAGCATATACACAAATTTTGGGTTTTGAGCTTAATACAAAAAACTTTTTACAATTGGGAAGTTTGTTACCATACTTTTGTTGGAAATGTTCCAAGGATTCCAAAACTGTCTTTTTTTTCCAAGCATGAAAACTCACTGATTTCTATTCTTTTGAGTGTTGAAAGTGAGAGGTTTTGAGTATAAGCCATAAACAAAATTTTTTGTTGAAGTGTAATATAATGAACAATTTGTGTAATTGAATGCTGTTTTCATTTTTATTTCGATAATCTCCATGCATAACTTCATATTTACACTGTGAATTGTAATTTACAAAAAAATCTTTTTTATAAAAATCATGAAATTTTATATTTGTAGTCTGATTCTTATGAAATTTGACTATTATATGTAACTTTTGAAAAGAAAACAATTTTTTTCATAAATTTTTTTCGATTCAGGCCTTAGTTTTTTGTTGGTTGGTTTTTTAGTTCATTTTTATTGATATTTCAATGATTAGAACTCATTGAGTTTTTATGCTAGAACAAAACCTAAGACAGTTTTAGAATTCTTGAAGCATTGTAAACAAAGCTACGGTTTCAAATTTTATTTCCGGTTTTGTTTTCTTTTTATATAGGGTCGAAAATTCACGATGTTTTGTCCCCTTACACCTCCCTGGCCCCCATGGGGAGGGGGGAATCTAGTGTCCGTAGCGCCATAAAATTTTAGGACCGAATAGTCCACCACTTAAGATCTTTTTTTGACAACAAAAAGAAAATGGCTCATCTGACCGACAGGAGCCTGGGTTGACCTCCTTAAACCATATTTTCTTGCTCAGAGAAATTGGTATTAACATTTATTCTTCAGATCTTTAAAATCATTCAGAAAATCAAAACAAAAATACAAATAAAACACTTTAATACAAAAAACGTGTTTTGTAAAGAAAATTCAGTACGTGCGTGAGTTACAGGAGAAGGATCATCATTATGGTGCTAACGAGTAAACCAATGAGAGATATCAGCCATGTTCGCCCAGTTGGCTCGCTCACTGACCAAACTGAGGCAGAGGTGCTAGACTATTGGGCCAGAGCTGTAGTCATTGCTCTAATTTGCACTCTTCAGCGGCCAACTCCCCCCGCTGATGACAAGGAGCAAGCTCGCACATTTCATCATAAAATTTACCTTGTTCATTCACTTATTCGCACATTTCAAGAAGAGGTATTGGACAGGGTCTCAACTGGGCTACGCTAAAAATATAACTTAAGCCCTGCAGCTAATGCTGTGGTCAAGCTGTTCCCAAGGCCTCCAGATTCTTCTCTTACTAGATAAGAGTATCTTCTGTGCATCAGCATTTGAGAACAAGTGGACGCCTGCATGTTCATTGCTTTTGAATACTGACTTGAATGCACTCCACCTAAGGAGTCCCTAAAATCCTATAGCAAAATTTTCCAAATTTGTTGAGTACAGCTTCACCGTACCTTCACTTCGATGTCAAATACATTGTACCGGTTGCTCGAGACTGATTTGCGAAACTCGATCTTTTGTCCAGCAATTCGAAGTTCTAGACCAGCTCTTCAGACAACACTATATGCATGCACAATAGAGGTTGGATAGACACGTCTAATCTACAAAAAACGACAAAAGTGTTAGTTTATAATTTTATAAAAAACTGACTCACCTGTACTTAGAGAGAGCTTAAAGGGAATGTTGCTGTTGCACCGGTATCAGCGACTACTGTGCCTCCCTTCCTTGCGGTAAATCAGATATCTCGCGATAACAGCCGCGGCTTACCTTATCTCTTCTTATCAATGTAGCCAGGAACGCCTCAGTACATCAACCATTCATCTAAATTCCCCTTTTCAAAAATATCAATACGAATACACCCTTCAGATTTTGAAGAAACCTAATACCGCAATGATTTTTCCCCGATTTTTTCATTCCTGTTCATTCCACATTAAAATATTGATAATATGTAAAAATCCAGATACTGTTGGAATACGCGACAGATTCATTTTTTCAGCACAAGTTGTATTGAAATTCTTCTCGCAAAGTTATGACGACTGTCCGGCGGAAGTTTAATTGCGCATTGGCTACTTTAATAACACAATTTAATGTGTGTTCCTCCTCAATTTTTTGTGATAATTAAGATCTTATCTACTATCTGTCAATTATGTATTTGGAATAAATTTGAAATGAATGAAAGGTGTAGTTAACACTCAATCATTTAAAAAATAGTTGAGTAATCTCTCGATAATAAACATGACTCGTCAACTGAGCATGCGATGGAGTATAATTCGGATTATAGTTATTAAATTTTAGCAATGGAAGACTACTGGCTTTATCACTCGTCTGCTGATATGGAGCGACTTAAGGGGCATTGGAAGCAAGAATGCAGCAGGTCGATATACGAGTATCATACATGAAAATTTTTCTGTTCATGTTTGATGATTTTGTACATAAATATACCAGTTGATTACGCATATTTGATTACGTCTCCGCATTTTATGGATGTTAACTTACTCCCACATGTGTTCTGTCATTTGTGTAAGGTAATAATCGATACTATAATAAGAGGGGTGCCTGTCTCTCTATCCGAAACCAGCCGAAAGTGTGTGATGAGCGTACCTGTGATACGAGCTTGATCAACTCTACAATTTCGGGTGTATTAATCCATCAGATTCGAGTAGGAATGAATATCACGTGAATTCTTTGAAAATAGGAGCGGGTGTCATGTGATTTGTCGAACATTATTATACATTTTTGACGGCCTGTGTGCACTCGGCCTCATCAACTCTCGAGAGATTTAATTCTTTTCATTTCTTACGGCCTTTCTTTTATTTCACCTTCTTTCTTATTGCAAATAAAGGGGGGGGGGGAATAGTTTTACTATAATTTCAAAAGTATAATGTTGGTTTTTTTCATGTCGCTCGAGTTTTTAGTTTTTATTTTCAAGCTTTTTGTCGTTAAACATCTTGCTGTGAGTTTTTCATTTAATTTTTATGAGTGAAAGTTAAACATTCCAGCTATGCTCAAAAATTTCAGATGATGAAAATCTATTACCGCTGAGTATCACGAAGTTGCGATAGCTATTGTGAGTGAATTTCAAACGTTGATCTTTCGGATGAATTAGTGGGCATTTGAGGGAATCTAAACTGATATGCTCTAGGAACAAAAGGGGGAGGAAATAAGTCCAAATTAAGGTTAGAAAAGATGGAAAAGTTATATTTTGAATACTAATGAGATTCATTTTGAAAGAGAAAGGGTTGAGTAGGTCATTCTAAGTGAAGATCGACGGTCTTGGAGAGCAGTAAGTACATGCGAGAAGAAGAACTTATGTAAGTGAAGTTGTTCCAGCCAAGGAGGTTCCAACTAACTCAGTAGTCCATGGTACATGGTCTTTCCGTTAAATCAACACAAACTAAAAAAACGTTGGGAATTCTGGTCTCTCTAGAAGTCGGCTGCACTGAAGTGCATCAGTTTTGCTTAGCTATCTATGTAGCCGGCAATTGAGATTTAAAGTTAGTTATGTTAACATGAAAGTCATCTCATAGAATGTTTTTGTTAGACGTATGGGGGCAATGTTTTGTTTCTTACGCTCGTGAGTATATTATATCAACACTATTTTCGGTAGTTAACTTTTCGTATTGTTCCAGCTATGTTGAAAATCTTATGTTTAGCATTGTACAACAATCCCTCTCAAGTCTTTGACTCTGGTGAACTCTTTTTTGTCAGTATTATTAGCGTAAGTAGGAAATATCATAAATTTTTGTTATGGTAAATATTTTTTATTCTCTCCGGGTTCACCATTTGACATACTAGTTGACGCGTAAGAATGAAAAATTGTTGAGTCCCGAATGTCGACCTCATAGTCTTAGACGCAAAATAAAGCAAATCTGCCCATTATACTTCTAACATCAATCCCTCATATCACTAGTTCCCATGCTCGTATGCTCATATTTCAAAATAAGTGCGCACTAATGTGAGGGTTTTCAACTATTCGTCACTAGGATTATTTTTTTCTTAATTACTTGTATTTACATGCATTGTCAAATCAGATTAACACATAGAAGGGAACGCATTTTTTTGTTTTTCTCTCAATCATTTTTGTTTCGCCGTGTGACATGGGCATTGCGATACCCATGTGTCACTAACAACCAAAGATTAATGTTAAGATATTTTAAAAACCAATGTTGTTAACATTTCACGTTTCAACTTTATTGGAAACACAATGCTTTTTTTTCAATGGAGCAATCGAAATATTTTACTAACTATGAACGTTGCCGCGCTGTCCGAGCCCAGACTTTATTGCAAAATCCCTCCAATATCCTAAGCAGCCCGGGCACGATGTTTGTCAGTGTTTTGATGAATCTGTCCCAGATTGCAGAGCCACCCACACGCCAAGAAACAATAAAATTTACAAACCTCACTTTCTAGCCATCCTCAAAAGAAGCGTCAAGGCTAATCCGACTCTGTCATAATCGACAGTGGCTGAGAAGAGGCTAGCATCACGACAATTCGCACATCAATCAAAGACCTTGGCTAACCGCTTATACACAAGTAGATATACAAGGAAGTTTTGAACTGGTCAGAGACCAACGGATTGACCATCAGGATCTTTTCTGATGAGAAAATTGTTACAGTTAGTAAGGCTTGGAACGATCACTGGATTGGCTAATCTCGGAAATTCACCTACAACGAGTATATTTGCGTTTGCTTTTTTGTCTAATGATTGCGTTTTTTTGGTCTCGTTTTATCATATGTCTTCAATAACAGTACTAGTGAACGATTGGCCTACGTTCTACTTGTATTCATTCCTGAAACTCGCTGAAGAAATCCTGGTTGAAAAATTAAAATGTTACTGATTTAAACTAACTTTTATTAGGCCACTATATTAACTTAAAATTATATAATTGTATTCAAACGATTGATCAGTTGATTAATCAATGTTTAGGAGATAACCATGATATTTCCTTACTATCGGTCTTATTTCTTGTTTCATACCTTTTCTGTGTCAGTCATAATTAATTTTTCTCGATGACTCGAATCATAACCTTCCTAGGAGATGCTTCAATATAATATATAGTACGATGAATTTAATATTCAGTAAGATATTCAATATAATATAATATAATATATTGAATGAGATGCCACCAGTTTCAAAATAGAAAATTATTACATGGATGGATACTACGATAGTCCTGATCAAATAATTCTGTTGGTAAGCGTACCGATTATATCAACGTTAAAATAGTATCAAAGTAATAAATAAAGCGTGCCTAATCATCTTTGTCAGTAAACAATTCTCGATTAGCGGTATTCTCTCACTCCTCATCTTTGTGGCTCTACACAATTGCGGTGGATGATAAAAACACACGAAAGCGCACGAACTTCACTAATGTAAAAAATGACCGATGATACACACTAATACTTGCCAGGACTATCGAGGGAGAAGTATCGTTAGGTGGGATAATAATTCCATAGAAACATGGCTTACGAATTCTAAAACGACGTCAGTGATAGCACGGATGTGAGAGTGGGCCGGCAATTGTGACTAGTATCAATGCGAAATTATCGGATAAAGAGTGTTTTTCCCATTTTTTGAAGTAATGCCGGGGCAGATGAGCTCCCATTTGATAGATGTAAGATCTGAGCCCAACTCGCTCGTTTGTGTTAAGTGATCACCACAAAGAAATGCGGGGATGCCACCAAATGGCGATATCCCGTGGAGACGTTTATCTTGTTAGTCTTGACGCTTTGACTGCCGCACCTCGTCTGAAGGTTTGCGTTTAAACTATCTGGCTCCTTAGGAATTGATGTCGTAACCCTACCTATGTTGAGCACTCATTTTTTATCCTTTTCTTCAAACATCTCTTTTCATCTGTCGTTATTTCCATCAGGTGGACCCCAGTTAATTTTTCGTTGATTCAATCATAAAATCTTATGTTTTTTAATAATTATAAGTAATTAAGATCGTCCCAAATGATTTTTCTATCTAAGAAATATTATCAATAGATATTGAAATGTGAATTTCATCATCTCGTTATTTATTAATTAAAAGAACAATCGTTTAATATAATTATCATAATTTAAAGACAATACAGTTCACATGGCGTTCCAAAATAAACTTGACGTTAAATCAAAGACACTTTAAAACTTCAGTCAGTATTTCTTCTGCAAATTTAATTAAGGAAGGGATGCGCGTTTAGCCTCGGACAACCGTTCGCTAGTAATCCAAACCTAAAATAAGGCACACTCAGAGAAAGGAGTCAGGATGCCGACTGAGTCCGAAAATACTGCGAGTCAAACACTGGCACCTCAAGAATCAAGCAGAGACCTGGTATAGATGGAGTCTTGTCTTTGAATGGATATCACCTCCTTCCAAGCTATTACATAGAACATTAGAGAGGAAATATCACTATAGACTACTACGTAAAGAAAAAAAAACACTTATCAAAAATGGAAGTATGCTATTCTTGTCGTACGTCACGACGGATCGATCTACGGTATACGTCTCGACTTATTATCTATGGTACATATATCCACACATATAAAAACATCATCGTCGTCTAAAGTCCCATCTAAGCATCATCTTGAATAATTGATAACGTATTACATTCTTGGATCGTTCACTTAAGAAAAGAACGTAGTCTTTCTCAAGGTGTTACATTTGCTAGGGGTCTCCTGTTTTTTTTAATTTTTTATTTTGTACTATTGTTGTGGTTTCAGAAGTCGCGATCGCTTATTTTAGCCTACTTACTTTCCACCGCTATTGCATTATCATGGTTCTATTTTTCTACGTGACCGAACTGCGTTTTTTATAGATCATTCGAGTGAAATGTTTTGGATACACCACCACTAGTCTCGAATGCGAGAGGTTATATTGTAATAATTACATAATTCATTCAATGGGTCAATGCATGATGGGATTGAATGTTTTATTTCGCTAATCATGATTAGGAAATTAATTTGATAAGCGTACCAAGTATATCTATACAGCTGTATTTCCAAGGTAATCATTTATTTGTGCATGTTCAGTATCGTAAGTTAAATTTCACTCATTCCCTCTCTCTCTCTTTTCCTAACTCAGAAAGAAAATTAAAGACATGAAAGAGAACTTAATTCACTATTGAAATTGATGAATGACGGTACGCTATATATCACAAAGCTGTTGAGAAATGAGCATAATTAGACATGATGGTAATTGTGTTAAGGTATATTACTGATCCATTCGGGCATCTTCGCTGTCAAGATGAAGAGGCTAATTGCGTTATTAATTGTATTTCTAGTTACGGATAGTCCAGGCAAGGTAGGTCTTCTCATCCCTGGAGTCTTTATGAGGGATTACACAACACAGAATTGATTGATCCTGACATGCTCAGTTTCACCGATACAAATCCACATCGAAAAGAATACGGGACCATCACCAAAGCGGTAACGATTCTTGGTAGATATTCCTTGAGCGTTAACTCAAGAGCAGCGTCGCCCGGAATGAAAGCCATATGCCGGGGATTACCGTCTATGTCAAACTCTTTCTTCGTGCCGGAACAAATGTGCTTTGAACGGATATTAAATATTTAAAGTTAACTGATAGAAATATCCATAATTCTGAATAATCCATGAAGACCAATATCCAACGTCTAATTTCCGTGAAATGAAAAAAATTTCACACGATTTAAAGTACGAAGACGAAAATATTTTCTTCGAAACAACACGGCATCTCAATCAAGAGGCAACCATAATAGGAGGTGCGAGGTAGAGGTGAGCAGATCGAGGGTGTCGAGGTTAAGGGAAGATTTTCTCTCGATGTCGGTGAACATTAGATGAGCGAGAGCTGGGACGCAGACGTTCTTCGTATTAGTTATTCATGACATGAAAGATCATCTGGAGGATTGTACAGCAGATTGCACAGATACTTAGTCGTTTGACGAGTACGTGTCTCATACGAGTCCGCGTCGGATCCATTCGAGGCATAATGAGGAGATGCGTGGGCCAAATGCATTCCTTCCACTTAGCGTTTCTGTTATTCGTAGGTACTGTGATTATAGATGACCATTACTCGTTCTTTGATGGGTGAAAGTTCAAACGTGGTTTGTTGGTTATAGCCGCTAACTTGCCTCCGTTTCATACCAATATTTCCGTTTAATTGTCGTTCGTTTATAACGTTAGGGTCAAATGGATTTGTCGAAATTCTTGTCGTCCCTCAGCGAAACTTTTCTCCAATGGCATTACACGTGAATTCGCCACAGTCATATATACATAACACGACTGATTAAGAAAAAACTTGTTAAAGACGCATAATGTAGATCAAACGTGTGGCAGTGATCTAATGGAAATGCCTATCTAAAATCATGATTGATTAATAAGTTCTACTCCTAATTCCTATACAATGATCAAGATAATAAAGGAATAAAAGTACTTTCTTCCAATGCATTGCGTCTTGATAATGTGGTAATTAGAGGGGTGTTGTAACTGGAAGGGTAGACATATGGAGGTGATGGGTGTAGCGTCAGCGTGTGCTGGTGGGATCCGTAATTAACGTATATCTTACAAAGCTGAGGTATCGGCAACTTTGTAGGGAGAACATTCGGGGGTGGAAAATTTCCTGTGAAGCAGGAAAACAGATGTATTGTCTATGTACAGTTGTATTATCATGCACATATTTTGTGCAGATGTATTATCTGGACTTATTTCTCACGAGTCAGTGCGGTTCATTTCCAGCCATAATGGGAAAATACGAGGAGCAGGCGCATTCTTCTTCTCCTAGTGTTGACTTATTCATGTACATAAGCAGTCGTGGGATATACCACAGCGCAAGGAAGTTAGGGCAGCATGAACACGAGCAGAGCTAGGGTTGTATAACAAAAATAACTTGTAAGAGTTTGAGCGCGTATACTCCGGAGACCGAAATTACTTGAATACTTACAATCGTATATATTAGACACATTTATCTCTATTATAAAACCATCTGTGAACCATGAATGAATTTTCATTTATTGACAATTGCAGTGTTCCTTTATCGAGCCTTTACGGAGCGGCACAATATGTGCAAATTAAACGAACTAAGATTTCAAATATGCTAATGCAATCACATTTTACCGATCTCCCAAACAATTTCTTAGGTAAAATTAAATTAACTATGCTAAATAGAATGGACACCTTGAACATTTGAAAGAATCATTTTCCATTAAACGTTGAGTTTTACGCAATGCAAGGTCCATGAGAGTTGTTTATTGAAAATCTAACTGTTTCGCATTGTGGGCTTCAGGGTTCTTCATAGTAGCAAAAGACAGCGAGGGTTGACACCTATCCCGTCAATACAAGTTTTGCAAGGTAAACACGTAGCTGCGCTCTTGTGTTTCCCGGGCCTTATTTGAGCACGTCCTGGTCAGGCTGCAAATCTCCCCAGCGAATATTACAATTTTTACCGTGAAGCGCAAGATTATTCGAATAGTTTGACACGTTTGTTGCTCTTTGGGCTTTCTGAAATTTAAGATTCAACTCCTGATAAACGCACTATCAACGATCAATTTTCAATAGACAAAACATTTATTAAAAGTGTCATCATCTACCTTTGATTTTAAGTACGACTAAAAATCCAGTTTGAGACCACCGGTGGAACACCGACATTATTGAAATCCTCTCAGTGACCTCTGGTGTGTTGCCAAGCATTCGATGCATAAATTTATTATAATAGGCACCGAAATCCTAATTTTTTCTCGCGACGCATTTTGAAATCTAATACCTTTCCATTCTTAATAATATTGCGTGGCATATTTACATCTGGCCCCAAATATTTATACGTGTTTTTTTAAGACGAGCCACTATAAATGCTAATTTATTGGACTTTCGCTCTAATGTCCAAATAATTACAATTGTATCCAACAGAAATAATTTCATCGGGACCAGCAATTAATAACCTAGCAAATTATAGATTACAGTAAAGTGTAGGTCGCACAACATAAGTATTACCTCCTTCGTGTGTGGAGAAAATTTGGGTCGTTCTCTTCTTAGAGAAATAATCACTCATCTGTGCTGGAAAACAGCGCACAATGTGTCATCCACTCGTCCATGAGCTCTCAACAAACATTTCACGTTTCCAATTCGTCTCTATAAACCCTGAGATGTCCAATTCAATAGAGGTGAGGAGAGGATTTTACTTATGGCACGAAGGTATGAGCAAGCGCTGCATTTAGGAGGATTTATTGGCGCTATAAGTGCGAGTGGTGAGGAGTTGGTGATCACCATTACTCATGGAGCGCGGCCATATAAGAACGCGGTCTCGACCATGCCTCCAATAGCGGCCGTCACCAGCTCAATGGAGGCCAGTTTTTTCAGAGGACTTATGAGAGCATATAGAACGGTGCAGCCTGAAGTGGACCTGCGATAACCATTAAAGACTTGAGTGAGTGAGACGCCACCTCTCGGTCTCGGGGGAAACAACGCCACACTTTAGGTAATGGGTAGAGATCTGAGGGCAAGAATGAGCTTATGTTTGTCGTACCGTTTAGCTCCAAAACTCTAGACAACTATGTTTTATTCAATGAGGGATTTTATTCGTATCCCATCAATTTCAGAGGTTTCTGAATACTAAGAATGAAAATCTCACCCCTAATAAGGCTGAGCTCAGAGTTTCCGATATTGTCCAGTTATGTCCACAAGTTGGGCGAGCAGTGGAGCCCTCAAGGCCAATTGGTCCGTTGGATCTTGACGGCTTGATTATTTGCTTCTTTTCCCGTCTATTAGTCAGAAACTCGATAAGATCGACGAGTATCCAACACTTAGAGGCTTGATAGTTTTTTAACACAACGTGTTTTTTCCACTGATCAGTTATGACGTTAACATGAGTAGGGACAAAACAAATTTGGAATTATACATTTCAGGCATCATTATGTTACTCCTTATTTTAGTTATTAAATGATTATCATGGCAAGTAAAAAAGTATACGAATTTCGTGTACGAATCATGAACGAGAGTAATTGCATAATATATATTAATAATTGAGGAGCTACATTAATACACACATAAAACCCTGTACTCGGTACATCATACTTATATCGGTGACCGGCAAGTTTGTCAAGGGCCTCCTACCGATAATGCACATTACTTTTGTACTTTACATAGATAACAATCTTGAGGACACCTTGCATGGAGACGTAATGATTGGCCAAAGTGTTGATGCGATGATTGTTCAAGAATCAAATGAGAGGCTACTCTCCCCAAATATAAGAGCAGGCAGATTAGTACGAAGAACCTCATACCTCATAGCTTAGTATCAAAGTTTCGAATTTCACAAAATCAGTGGCACGGTAGAAGATATTCCTCTACCCTGGCAAGTGGCAGGAGAGGTTGAGCCCTGTGCGTGTATTTGTGAAGCGTGACAAGCAAGTCAAGAAAAAGTGAACGAACGCAAAAGTTCATGAGAATGGAATGTCGACTGTTCCTAAATTGCAATTCTTCTTTCAGTAAATGAAAATGCCACCTTATGCCTAATCATTGAGTATTATTATAAACTCCAACAATCTCTGAAAAACATCCCCAACTTCAATGCTATTAGTCATCCAAAGGAAAAAATATTCACAAAAGTCGCATTCACTGGAAAATACTACAGCCACCAGAGGCGTCAGCTTCATATTTATTCTACAGCAATGGTCAACGCAAAATGCGAATCGAAAAATTTACTCATGAAAGCGGCAAAAAAATTTAAAAAATAGATGTGCCAGAAAAATTTCAAATGAGAGATTAGTTTTTAAAAAATAAGGTGTGGTAATGAAATCAATCCAGCATCCAATAAATTTGTTTATATGATACTATTACCACTGAATTTTACAAGAATTAGCATTCGTCTCCTTGAAAGAGATCAAAGTGGATATTCATTCGAAAATTTTATTTTCTGCGTATATATATAATTAAGATTTTGAACGTTTTAATTTTGGAGGTTTCGCTCTTTCCATTTTACCCCCAAATTCATGCTCGTAGGGATTATGCATTTTAAGGTGAGTAACTAATGTTGCAACGATGAAATTTGAAATTTTAACAGAGGGCAAAGGATTAGAATAGGCTGAGGTTGATTAAGTTTGTTTATCAAATAGTGACTGGTGCCCCCTGAGGAGATGCGGTTAGGTACCCTCTGGTATAGACAGGCTTTCGGAGCTTCTATCTTTCGTGTCCACATTCATACTTTCGCAGTCTCTTATTTATCTCTTTTTTCTCTTCCTTTCGTACTTGCTGTTTCTGTGCACTTGGTATCTTGGGGGAAATAACACTTTGTGCATAAATTCTACGTTTTCATTGATCCTTACTAAATGGTCTTTTCTCTTTGCTGTGAAAAGATCTTTGCAATTGAAACAGAGCTTTTAACTACTATGTTACAAACATGGAGCTATTTCCAAAATTTTTGAGCTGTGGTTTTAAATACAACGCACATGTTCTCTATTTTACTTTTTTTCTTTACACCACACAGCGCATGATACATGCTCATACGGCGTTCAATGAATGAATGAATATATTCTTCTACTGTAGATTGGTCATGACCCGTCATACTAAAAGGCTCACTTCGAATGGAAAATTCAGGGCACAACTTACTGCACTTGATTTGGTGGGTGCGAGCGAACTGTTAGAAAGGAAAGAAAAAAGAAAGAGCCTGTTGTTGAAGTCCAGCCACATCGGCTGAACAATAGTCGATATGCACCGTTGATTGAACGCTAAACATTGAACATGCAATGAGACTCGTACGAGCTTTTCTGAAGACTGATTGTTTTTTAAAATCTTATTTAGTATCGGACATAACAGCTTCATCGAGCATCGAACATCGAACAGTGAATTGAACATCGAACATTATTTCGCACTTGTCTTCGTAATAGCGTAATCAGTTACAACAATTTACGTTGCACATGATGTCCTTGTGTTTTCTAAAACTTGAGAAGTCAATCGTTATAAAAGACCCGGCTAAAGTCTAACTCGCACATTACGAGTAATATATTGACAATGGGATTCTCAATATTAATATTTTTATTAACAAGTAATTTTTTCCATTCATAGTTTAAATTAGCTGGCCATATTTATACTACTCTATAAATCAGGCCTCAGATTTCTTATAAAATAAGATTTGTAACCATAAACTGCTCATTCAGAGTTTTCATCTTCCCATTTCTCTAGCTCGTCCGTCGCGCTCAGGTTTTATTGCTTTAAAATGCGCCACTCCAACCGTATTGGTAAAGCTTCTCACCTTTGATCCAGACTATGTTATCGCCGCCCTTTCTTGTAACCACACCCTCCACCCTGCTACTCCCAGTTCCGACATTCCCCTCCCTGATGCCCTCAGTCCCGACGTTGCTCTTGCTGCTCTTCTCAGTTCCGACGTCCTCCTTGCTGTTACTTTCGGTCTCCGCGTTTTCGTCGGTGTTACTCCTACTTTCCAAATCCTACCCATTCTAAATAGTCAAGAGGATCTCACTCGCACACGAGCTGGTATAACACTCATGCAATACCCCAGTCCTTTCAATGCAACGTGTTTCTATTGTCCAGGAAATTGAACAAGATATTCAGCACTAAATGAACATTTATTGCAGTGAATAGTTAAAAAACTAAGCTAAGTTTCATGGTGAAGAGTATCGTGCACTACAAGAACTGGTCTCGCTTTAAGCTTTTGACTTAAACCAGACATATAAGATTTTAAGTAGTATACGAAAAAATCAATGTTGAATCTGTGTATAATTTCAAATGTCTTTTGAATAGAAATGATTCTATCAATTGATACAAGACGACTTTTCCATCTCACTCGTTAATTTCAAAATGACTGTTCCCAGTTGAGAAAATGTTTTCCGAAAAAAATATGTTATATGTTATAAAATATATCTGGAAAGAATGAAACCCAACTTTAAACACATTTAAAAAATAACCATTTACTATTTTTACACGTGGTCAGCGCTATTTACTCATTAACTTTGTTTTTTAAAGGTTGAAGAAAGGCTCTCGAAGCAGTTCGGTAAATTTCACTGACGAGCTACCGAGACAGCGGTGTTTGTATTCTTGCCCTCCTCTCCCACCACTGGTGATTAGTACATAACACAATAAATTAAAATTCAACTTGTTTTTAAAGAAGGAAAATCCTTTCGTCAAATCAAATTTGACATTAACATCACACATATTATTCGTAAATCTGTAAGTAAACTGCAGCTTGCATATCCGTCAATTCCCATTTTTTTAAAAACCCTCAAATTACCTCTGCAGAGCATATCATCGAGCGAATTTTGAAACGATTTGAAAAGGATTTCCTTGCGTATGGGGAGAAGATGTTGATGAACGAGGTGTCACTGACCGCGTGCAAAAACACTTACCGGTTTTATAGCGGTGTTTGAAGTCGTATTTACTTTTAGCTCTTGAGTGAATGTAAGAGACTATCCTCGCAAGGCATTCTTCAGCAGTATCCACAGAGTTTATATGCTTTCAGTTTTTACGCCTAGAGTAAAGCATCAAAGAGAGTCTATTTCAAGTTGGTTGATCCCAATTATATCTTTATCACCTGACACAGCTATTGTCTACTTCTAATGGTTATTGTCTACTATCAATTTCGGACTTTTATGTTAAAATGTATTCAAAATCCTGTCTGCTATGTTGCATTTCCCGTATCAATTTTTTTTAATAAACATTTTCTTTCTTATTTGTTATTTTCTCAGGACACATTGTACATTGAACTGCACAAGTTCATCCTCTGTATCATAAAACAGACCTTCTACCATGACTACATATTTGCCTCCATTTTATTGATGACTGCTGTTGAAAACGTTACTTTTCCTGTAATCGGTGAATGAGATTCTCTAAAACAATAGAATGGTGAAAATCAGATCGAGCTGCGATTGTTAAAAAATTATTCAGTTCCAAGTCTTGACGGACAACGCCAGCCTCTGATTGGCTAGCTTAGCGTTATAGTTCTAAAGTAATTTAATTCCAATAATATTTTAATAAGAAATCATCATTAGCTAGCTTTATTAAAAGTCACTAGGTTTCTCCCCGCCTCATTTAGAATTGGCCTATGGAGTGTCTGCATCATCTAGAAAATGATGCTGACGAATTATTAAAAGTAAAAGTTCTACACTCTTAATGTTGCTCACATTGACTTGCAAAATCTTTTTTCTTCAAAATATGACTTCAAATTCCGCATATTATTTCGCACTGCTAAACAGTCAGTGCTTAGCATAGCTAATTATTTTCCCCACATTTTCTAACTATGCTTTGGCCGTTTGAAGGAGGACTCGTAATTATTTTAATTACCTTTAGCAATCAAAATCAAAATTGTAATACACTAATTAATGCCTGATCAAGTCTGAAAATCCGCTTATTTGCGATTCAATAGAGTAAAGTATACGTATCTTTTAGATTGCCTTTTTTAAAGCACACCCTTAAAATTGGGCTTCCATTCACAAAGGTTTTCGATGGCAGTTTACCTCGAGACCAAAAGATACTTCAAAAAATTACTCTTTTTTTAGTGAATTAAATTTTAGCTAACGTTGTCTCGCTATTTCAAAATCATTCTCGAAGATGTTTTCAATTGATTTTCGGCTGAGCTGGGGGGAGGGCGTAATTTAAGCATTTCATTTAGTCTTTTTATTTTTTTCCGTGCGTTCAGCGCACACTAGCACAGAACTTTCAAATCGGGAAAAACTGTAAATATCTGTAATTAAAATTATCACTTTGGATCATTGCCTAATCTACCTATATGCGCCAAATTTTGTGAATATTCTCCACTCAGATGTGATATCCGGCCACAATGTTACTTCATTTTATCCCATGTACAGATGTCCGTATAATGCTGAAGAGTTGTGTTGTTTCTTGACTGTCCCTGAGTTTTCTTAAAAATTTCTATGAAGAAATTAAAAACCAGTGCATTTTTATGTTTTCGAAGTCTTCTTTTCCTTTAAGTTATTTTTTTTTTTGCGAAAATTTTCTTAGGATTACAGTGAACTCAACTGTCATTTTCTGTGTAGTAGATGCATGGTAGGTTGTTTTTATCTTTTTATTTTATACGTGTATTTTTTTTCTTATATTTCATTTTCAATACGTATATATTAATATGTGTGTGTACGTGTGTAGGTATATATATGTATCTACGTAAATAGATATACATGTTTCTATTTCATTTCTTTATGCAAAAACCATCCGGTTAATAAATTTTATTGCACTAGCGAAATGATTCAAAAATAGATCTATCACTTCCCCAGAGGGCGTTTCTGTGAATCGGATTAATGACAAATATAATTAATGAAATGAAGTGCAATTTGTTGAGCATATGAATCGTGGTAAAATTATCTTTCTGTCTGTATGTTGTACAAGCTATGAGTTTTGATGTTGAGTACATGTTTGTTTACCCATTTCTGCCAATATTTTGTAGATATTTGTCAATCATGAGTGGTAACCGGCTTACACTGTATCTCCATTTTATCCCATGTACCCATGTATGGATGATGTTGTGGTGAATATCGAGAAGATATGAAATATGTTTTTGATGGTGATAGGGCTTTGCATATTTTTAGGGTATATTTTTCATTTCTCATTCAACTACCCTTGACAGAGATAGACTATTGGACGCCACGAATGGTTTGTCTATTAGTACGCCTCGTATATTTTGTCTATTAATATGCCTCGTATGGTCTATCTATTTGTACACCTCTGTTAGCTTGTCTATTAGTACACCTCGTATAGTTTGCCTATTATTATGCCTCGTATGGCTTATCTACTTGTACACCTCGGATGGTTTGTCAATTAGTACTCCTAGTATAGAACTTTTGTTAGACTATTAGCACACCACGAATGGTTTGTCTATTAGCACGCCTCGTATATTTTGTCAATTAATATGCCTCGTATGGTCTATCTATTTGTACACCTCTGATAGTTTGTCTATTAGTACACCTCGTATAGTTTGTCTATTATTATGCCTCGTATGGCTTATCTACTTGTACACCTCGGATGGTTTGTCAATTAGTACTCCTCGTTTGGAACATTTGTTTAAGGATGTCCTTTATTAAGAAACTTTTAAACGCCAATATGTTGGCATGTATCTCATGTGGCAACTTGGGAATAAACATTTTTTCCTTATTTTTTTTTCTTTTCTTTTTATTAATTCCTTCTTGTGACCTGCTTGCAGGCAACCTATCTCTTGTTGACAAAGTTTAAGTTTACATCAGATTGGAGCGATATGATTATAATCACTACCAAATCCGCCCTACGTTCCACCGGCTGCCAAGGTGTATAAATACAGTAAATGAAACATTTTTATCGGTAAAGACTTAATTACTCAAATGGGCTCAATGAAAGATAAAAAATTAAATTATCCATCGCCTTCCTGATGCTCACGGAGTTACATTTGAGTGCCCGTCCAACTTAAAGACTCTACAAGGTTGAGCACAAGGGCCATAAAATCTCACTTTTTGCCTCGTGTGCCGAAAACAGGACAGTTTAGGTATTAGATTAAGAATATAGTACGATCCGATGAAAGCAATAACGAGCACGCCTCGTATATTATTAATGAGGTAGAAAATAGATCGCCCCCTCGTAAAATTGTTAGGAGGAGGTCGACCCCAAAACCGCGAGCTAAAGCTGACGCCTGTCAAGTCATAACTCATAAAATAATGCGATTTACCCAGCCAAGAATGAGAGTTTTTGTGTGCACCAACGTAAACAGACCGGTGACGCAGAGTTAAGGTACCCACGGTATTTACTGAATATTCGTGAGCACGTGACCTATGAAAATTCATCAAACGTCACTTCAAAGCGTTCAAGCTTACATTTGGGCGGTCTAAGTGAGGCTCATCTCTGCACCTAAGACTTCAATTAAGCAGTGCATATGATTGCCCTCCTTTGCTAATGTAGCGCTGTAGACGCTCCGCAGTCTCCTCGATGTAAGTATTAGCTACACTACTAAATAAATGTTCTCTAAAATGAACGCACAAAATTCTAGCATCCCTCCCTTAGCCTTCTCGCTGACATGTTTATTGATAATTAGGGCGCACATTGATTCTTCCATTTCCATAAACACGTCAAAGCAAATTCTAAAAAGTAGGTTAACAGTAGAGTTGTTGTTAATCAATGACCTTGCTTGAGCGAGGGCAATCAAAATAACTGCGACTTTCAGTTTCTAACCTAAACATAATTAGGTGCTCTTTCTCTACTTCGGTTCCTCAATGAAATTAAAAGATAAAAGATTTTTTCCTGAACTTTACCTCCAATAATCTCATGAAAAACGTTCTAGAACGAATTCAACTTTACGTCTCAGTTACGTGCATCAACAACGTGATCGTCCTTTTCATCTGATGAAATGATGTTTTCTCGTAATTTTAAAGCGAGGAACTTTAAACAAAATTCACATTTTGCTCTCCCAAAGCCCTTCAAGTCTAACCCAACCTTGAACGACCCATTTTTTCAGAATATAATTTTAAACAGTAAATAATGGAGGTTAATAAAAACTTAAATACACACTGATATTAATAGAAACTGTAGCCGAAACACTTCGAAAGATTTCTACCTTACGTTTCTCGGTAAAATTCATTGTCAACTGACACAAATAAAAACAACGCATAACACCTAAATTTGCGGAACAGAGACGCAACATTCATTTAATTTGACTCGCTGACGGAAAACCACGTTTGAATTGCTGAGGATCCCCTTACTTCTAATGAAGGTGTTAATGCTAAAATAATACAGACTGCATATAATTAGGTCTATCGCCTAGCTTGGGAACGTTTTCCAACTCAATTGTATAACCAGAACAAAATAGAGAGTGTGACACACATGTCATCGTGCCACAATTCCCAAGTGCTCAAGAGTCACAGTAAGTCGATAAATCATTACTGTCATAAGTGTACAACAAAAAATATCTCATTATCCGAAGTTGTTATTCTTTATCCTGAAAAATAATTCAGTCTCCAAATTGATAATTGTGTTTAGATCAATGGTGATTGACATTTCATTAATGAATTTATTATCTTCTATTTTTTCAGGAAAAAAGTTAAAAGACGATGAACTAGTACAGGTAAAAATAAGTTATACCAGCTGTAGCGTTGATAGTAGAGGATGGAGGCTACAAATTAATTCACAACTAAAGTACTGTTCAATTAATGTTCTGAAACAAATGCACATGATAATAATCACTAATTTCAATCAGCAATATTTATACCTCGTATTTTTATGTATTTAGTTTATATTCACAAACGAATCTACTGAAGAAATTAATAGACTTTTATTTAATTCTTCATGAATAATTTGAATATAACGACGCCTACACGTATCTCATTAGAATCTGCTACGCTGCTTGACAATATTATCATGACAGATCCAACTGATTTTCTTGCTGGAATAACTACTTACGAATTGTCAGATCATTTTCCGATTTTTCTTACTAAGAAAAATGTCAATCCAACTTGCACCGAACCACAGGCTGAAACTTACCCATATCGCTGCGTAAATAAATAATTTGGCAACAATGGACACAGTTCTAGTAGAACTAAAGCCAATATTGGATATCTCTCAACAGAACAATAACGCAGCGAACATTGATGAAGCCATACTAAACTTAACTGAAATTATAACAACTGGATATAATCCCTCGTATATATACACCAAAAAACAGATAAAAGCCCTGGATTACTGAAGAAATCGCTATTAAAACAAAGAAACGTCAAGCGTACCTAACTCTTCTCTAAGAAGGTAGAATATCTAGAAAAATGTATAATAGATTCAGAAACTATGTGATAAATCAGATAAGGACATCAAGAAAAAGTTATTTCACTCTAAAATTCAGTGAATTTAAAAATGATATTAAAAAGAACTGGTGCCTGCTTAATTCCTGCAATAAACCGAATAATGCTGCTAATAAAACGATTGAACATATTGTTCGATATATTGTAAAACATCCCGAGAAGAAAGGTATTGCTAATCTTTTTAACAATTTCTTCGTAAACATCTGAAAAATTATAGCTAATAGTATTCTTAGTGAACTTACTGATCACTTGGAATATATGGATCAGATCCGAGAATACAACTCTTTTTTTTTTCTTTACGCCTATCAACTCTTCTGATGTAATTGCGTGCACAAACAACTTGAAAAATAAATCAAGTATATTAATTAAAAACGTTCTCAACTAAAGTCCTGCAAGCTATGGGTGGTATTATAGCCCCTTTCATGTCCAATATTATTTACCAGTCTCTCTTCCTAGGCATTTGCCCAAACTCTCTCAAAGTTGCTAGAGTAACCCGTATTTTGAAAAATTGAGAAAAAAAACTTGCGTAAACAATTATTGGTAGCACTTGCGTCTGTGCTACCAATTATCAGCAAAATATTCGAGAAAAATTGTATGTAAAAAGTATATTCCTATTTTGAACATAAATCATTCCTCTAAGAAAAACAATTTGATTTTCGCTCTAAAAAAATAGCAACACAGGCAGCATTAAATAATTTGCAATACCTATATTTCAATATAGAGGAAGGAAAGCTTGTTTTCTCCGTATTTCTTGACTTTCGAAAAACATTCGATTGTGGGGACAATAACATATTACTCTCAAAACTCCACAATTATGGCATTAGACAAGTTGCTCATGATTGGTTCAAATCGTACCTAACAAATCGGAAGCAATACGTTGTCATTGACGATGCACAATCAGAAATACAGACTATTAAAATTAGCTATGGAGTTCCATAAGGGTCAGTCCTTGGGCCTCTTTTATATTTAATCTTTATCAGCGATATCATTAGATCTACATAATTTTTTAAATTCATACTTTTTGCCGATGACTGCACGCTATCTACGGTCCTTCCTAATCAAAATCCGGTTCAAATTGCGGATAGTGTTAATAACGAGTTCTATAAGGTTTAAATGTGGCTCAAAGCTAACAAAATAAGCCTTACAATGTCGATAAGACGAAATACAACGTATTCTTATAAAAGAGACATATATCTTTTCCACGAAGAAACCCATTCATGTGTGTTTCTGGACATTATAATGGATAAACATCTGAACTTCTAAGTGCACATCGCTCATATTAGTACTAAGTTATCAAAATCCGTTGGAATCCTCCATAAAATGAAAAATTTATTGCCTGAAGACGCTTTACAAATACTTTCCCGAACGTTCATTTCACCATACTTACAGTACGGAATAAAAGCATTACACAGAACTGATAAAAATAAAACCAATATTCTCTTTACTCTGCAAAAAAGAGTCATCAGAGTGGTGAAGAAACTAGAATGTAATGCTCACACAGGTGGTTCACTTAAAAGTTTAAAAACACTTAAACTTCTGGGTCTCTACAAACTTTTCATATGTAATTTCATGTATGAAACATTGACCAATGTGGCCTCAAACAAAGACCCCAAACAATTATTAACTGCACGAACTGGTCATCACGACCGTTTAACCGGAAATAGAAGGAACTTTATGCTTCCTTATTTTTCAAAAGCTCGGTCACAACATAGTATTCTCTTTGTTGGAACTCAATCCCTGCGGATATGAGTGAAAGAAGTACAAAGCTTTCAAAATGAGTCTTGAATCTTTTTTTCTATCGAAATGTTAAGGATGTATGATAACCACGTCAAATCTCTTCTCCTGAACGACTCAAACTGATAGGGTAATTTGCCATGGTTAATGTCATCGATCTTCAGTCTGTTCTCAAGTCGTTTCTAGAACACACTGTTAATATCTAGCCCATATTATCTATTTTTTCAAAATTATGCATCGAGTCTCGCGTGTACTAATTCACCGATCAGTCTAGTGTGTAACTAAGTTCTGTGAATTAGGTTAAACATAATTGTACACCTTAAAATAGTGCTGGTGTTAGGATGCCCTAAAAGTCACCTAACTTATTCGGGTCCACAGGTAGCTATACTCAAATTTGACTATTACGCTAGACTTAAGAAACAGTCTACTTCTGTTTCGCTTGTCGTAAATGAATTTTTTAAACTGTTTTATATTGTTTCAATAGACTAATATGCATGATTTTAGAATGGTGATGTTCCAAATGTGTACACCTGGACATCAAGGGCTTGTTATATGTTTTTTTTTACAGAGCTTCCAGCTAAAAGTAATTTTTCATTCAAACGTCGGCGCAATACCGTGTCATTATAGAAACATAGCTTTTTGAGGTTACGTATACTCTAAAAGTTACTCATTAAAATTTCTTTCAGTTCAAATTTGTTCAGGGCTTATTCAGATCAAACGAGAATACCCTTCTTGGATATATGGAGAGATGATAAATAATGGTCACCAATTGAGAAAACGACAATATTATTCTTGGAAGTATATTTCTACAAGGAGTCTTTGGACTAGATTAAAAATGTCTCTTTCAGCGAAAAAAAGTAAAATCGGCTGAGCGATTTGTACCCAGTGATCAAGTTATTTGATTGCTAGTCTGGCACTGTCATACCCAACAGAGGAGAGTAAGTACTGCAGACTTCACCTCTAATTGTACATCGGCGTAGGAAGAGATCAGTTCTTCATAAGATACGCGAAAATGCTGCACAGTGCAAGCTTTACAGCTTTGCTGCATTTATGGTTCTACTCGACCACTAAGACTACAGCGTGGCCAGCGACCTCATGTATTTAACATAGAAAGTTTTACGACTCAAGCTTCATGCATATTCAAGACGACTGAAGATCATCAGTGGGCCAGTGAGATGACGAGTTTCCTTCTCTCGGCCCTATCATCCCTACATGGCGGGTGGCCAAGTGGTCTCAATAACACACTTGTATGAATGAGGCCCAAAGCAAGCTGCCTTTAGCGACAAAATATACAGGTGAGCGTCTCTTGTGAGACACAAAAGCAAGGGCAGTGTGTTGACGTTGGCACTGCTGTCTGGGTCTCTTCCTCTTCCCCAGCATCTCTCTTAGTTACACACACGAGGAATCGCACAAAAGTTCAATTGCATCAAAAACGTTTATATTATCGTGAGTTAATATTGGAATTTTTCTCTCTAGCCTTTTAAACTCTATTCTAAAATAGGACTACTGAAAAAGAGTTGGTACACAATATATGCATTCATATATTCTTGCATACATTGTGCATAAGTTGTTACGCAATTTACGCGCGAATGTATGAATGCGTGAGCTTCTGAGCCACTTCTAATACATTTGAGACTCACAAAGAATTAGGTTTTATTACTTAGTCGCCTTGAGTTTTGCAATGCAAGATCATAATCTATTTACCATGCTAACTCGTCCCAGAAATTGGCAAATTATGTCGCAAATTAGAGACAGAAATTGCCTGTGCTCAGCAAGCCCAGTCGTCAGCAGAACTCGTCTTCGAAAATACTCAGATGAGATCGTTAACGCATTCTGGTTGCCAGCACGTCCTTACTGATTATGTGCGTCACGTAGTACAGCGAGATAACGTTTGAATTTCGACTGTTTATTTTGCTTTCATTTTTACATCAACACTGCGTATTTGCTCCAGCGTTAAATACTCTCAGTACCAAATGCTCGTAAAACCGAAATGAATAACTTAAATTTTTACGCGCAAACGAAAAAATATTAACTTCCTAACACCATTGCTCAAATAAAAGGTCATTTATAGTTTCATAATTTTCAAGACATTTTGTGAGTTACGTATCAAGATCTGATATTATTTTCGAAAAAATTTGCATTTCACCACTTGAAACTGAGATACTTTTTTGAAAAATTATGCGACTTACATGACAACGATAGCTCGCAGCTTCAAAGGTGACCATAGCAAACGGAAGACGAGGAGGAGAGGCTAGAGGGAGTTTTCTTTTTAACTATTTAAAGAAAATATATTATCCACAATCGATAAAACAGTACGATCATTATTGAGACCAATGACTATAGACTGATTGAAAACAAGTTCATTGACGACTAGGTCATCACATGGCAATCTTATTCTGATGTATTGAGTGATATCCCAGCAGGTGCTTTTTCAGCTCCCTTTTTTGTCCATTGTTTTTATTCGTCGGTTCTTATAGAAAAAGTTGCTTGCCTCATATCTATAGTAGTATCATCTTGACACAAATAAACGGCTTATTCGTATGAAAGCGCCGACACAAAGTAGAAAACTATATTTACACCAGAACAAATAACGCTCTCTTTACGCATCGAGAGTGGTTTGGTGTTTCCTAACAGAAGGTTAACTTACTAAGCAAAAACGAATAGACCAACATTTTTTCCAATGAAAGTAGGTCGGGGAACAAACACTGTTTCAATTCAACAGACTTTTGTCGCCGTATTACGTTGTGAACTTTGTTAGTATACTTTCACAAGGATGTAAAATACTTGACAAGAATCGGATTTAAACCGGATGACTGACTGGACTCTTTAGACACCGTCAGTACCTTACTGTTTTTCATTTAAAATCATCCGCGAATGAATTCAACAGTATGAGTAAAATCTGCGTCGAAACTGCCTTTAGATACCAAAATTCAGTTTCTCAGAAGATTTTCACAAATTAGCTTCTAAAGTTTTACGATGCTTAGCTTTATCCATAATTTGTGCACATATTTCCCATTCTCTTGTACTTCAATATGCAAAACAGCCTTATACCATTATGTTCCCGCAACCAAGTTTCAGGGGTCGGTTTAGTGTTCTAGGGATAGGTTGTTCTATCCTATTTTCCAAACATGAGAGACATCTGTATGGCTATAAAGTTCATTTTTGCGTGTAAGTTTGTTTACGCGTTTTTCGATGTGCGTGCTGTGTTGCGCGACGTTCTTTATAAATTACTTTGTGACTAATCGTTTCTCAATACTTGATTGTCATTTGCGATGGTGTTTCAATCTGCTTCGGTATAGCGTTTTTTGTCTCTTCCTTACTTCCATTTAACTAATGAGTTAGGAATTCTGAAAAATTCTTCAGTAGTGTTTGAATCATTTATAAATTGTCAGCCGTCGCTTGGAATATAAAATATCCAAGGAATGATATTTTTTTTTTTAACTATCCCTTGACGGGGTAATCTACTAGCACGCCACGTTCAGTTTGTCTATTAGTACGCCTCGTATGGTTTATCTATTTGTACACCTCGGATAGTTTGTCTATTAGTACTCCTAGTATAGAACGTTTGTCTTAGGACGTCTTATATCAAGAAATTTTTATAAGCCAATATTTTGGCATGTATCTCATGTGGCAACGTTGTTGGAAATAAACGGTTTTTCTTTCTTTCTTTCTTTCTATAAAGCTTCGCCTTGTTTGCATTATATCGGTCGGATAGGTGTTCTGGGTATAGGCTGTTCTATCTTTTCTTCATACGGGAGTGACATCTGTCAGTCTTAAGAGCTACACCTTGTTTTTGTAACACAAAATTTGTTTTAACATTCATCACCGTGCTCCGTATTTGCTTTTGCAAGCTGCACTCTCAAGATTGAACGACGGTTCTTGAGTGATGGACTCTTGAAAGGATCGATCATGAATTGGGTTTATATTCCTGAAATTCATGTCACTCGTTCTCTCGCAGATATACGTTCTCGCAACCACGGGAGTTTTTTGAAGTTCATCCGTCACTGACCGATTAGTTTTAAGGACAACTGAGTGCTTTAGTCAAAATTATCAAAAATTATCAATTTTGCTGAAAAAGGGTCTTTAGGTAGTGGGCTATGGTGTCCTAAATTTTATGGGGCTATGAGCACTAGAACCCTCTCCGCCCAAGAGGGTTCTAAAGGGGTGTGGAGGTCAAAAAGCATCAATTTTTGACCCCCATTTCATAAGAGGACTAAAAGGAAAATGAAAAATTCGGAGTCATTTTTTTGTTAAAAATGTTACAAAGATTCTAAAACTGTCTTCGGTTTTGTTCTAGCATGAAAACTCAGACTTCTATTCTTTTGAAATGTCACAAAAAATTCATAAAAAAATAATTGTCCTCTTTTTTCAAAAACTAAAGCCAAAATTCAAAAAGTTACACTTGCAAAATGTGTTTCTTTTTAAAAATTACACAAACTGGGGAAATTTCAGAACAATCCGCAGAAATAACAAAAATACCATGTATGCACAAAAATACTAGTGAGAAATAAATGTATGTCATTGACGTAATTTATATATGTAATATGTAATTCAAAGTGAAAAAACAAAATTATGCATGCATATCATTTACAGATAATACAACATAAAAACAGCATTCAAGAAAAAAAGTGCATTATATTACATTTCACCGCAAAATGTATGGTTTTTGCCTGTTTCGTAAAAATCTAGTGTTCCACCTAAAAATAAATAGATGTCAATGAGTTTTCATGGTAGAAAATAAATCAAAAACAGTTTTGGAATTCTTGAAACATTTCCAACAAAGTAATGTTTCAATTTTTCCAATTTTTGCATTCAATTTTTTAACCACAGCTCAACACCAAAATATTTGTAGATTTTACTTACAGATCGAAAATCGCATGTCAAAAGAAAACAAAAAGGGAAATGAAAAATTTGCAAGTATTACTTTGTTAGAAATATTATAAAGATTCCAGAACTGTTTCTTGTTTTATTTTAGCAGGAAAACTCATTGACTTTTCAGATTTTCTCAAAAACTAAGGCCAAAATCGAAAAAGGTACGGAAGCAAAATGTGTTTCTTTTTAAAAAATTACATACACTGGACAAATTTCAGAACAATCAGTGCAAAAATTGAAAATCGCTGGGTTGACCTTCTTAACCTCGTTTCATGAACTTGTTGTAATCTTTCCGGTAGCCTCAGATCTTGAAATTTTCCTGTGGTCCCACTTGTCTTCTATTTTTTCACATTGTGACCTATAGTGCTTAAAATATTTGGGTCCTACGCAATATTCCAATAGATCGTTTTTGGATCTTCTAGTAACTGTTTCGACATTTAGACCCTAAATTCTTCAAACAAATGTATATTGCAAGCTACGTAAGTTTTGTTTAAATGTTTCTAGCGCATTCGTCAAAACCAGCATATCTCTCATGTTTAAATTTTTTCAGTCCTCTTAATACTTTTTTACTTCGCATTTTTACGAACCACTCATTTTCGTTGCCCATTGAAGTGCTAATGTATATTTTTATATATTACGCGAATTCTACGAATTAATTTCTGTAAAAATATTATTCAATATTTAGATGTTTTTAATTTTCGCTACTCCGTGCCTACTTTTCTTAGGCACAAAGTCTGCTTCATCGGCATCGCTTGCTGCTTTGCGCTTGGCAGCCGAAAACAGGTCGTGAAGAGATTTTATAGGAACAAGATATTTTAGGAACAACTGTTCATCGTTACTGTAGCTTTCAAGATCTTCCGTGGAACAGATGACATCAATGTCCGGCAGCTTGTGAAGTTTGTGTGCGATAAGCGAGGCGTAAATTTTTATCCAAGGCATTAACAGCGTACTTGGTAGATCATCCGAATCGATCCCGCAAAATGTGTTCGATACAAACTGTTTGGCTTGGTGCACAATGAACGACACGTTCTCTATCAAACCAGCCTCTTTCAGATGATGGTCGAACATCATCATGCTGGTCAACATCCCCCTTTAACACTCTCCAGCCACGACAAAGGAAGTCTCAAGAAAACGAGGGGAAAAACTGTAATCTGTAAAAAGATTGGATAAGTTAGTTCAAACCTTCAAAACAACGTGTTCCAAAGAGAGGAAGGAAGATAACACTATTTAGTATGTATGGAATTAACGCTTACGAGGAATCTATGCACAAAGCGTATTCTCACACAAGATCCCATGCACATAGAATCAGGAAGTTAGGAAAGAAGCTTATGGTACGATGAAAGTTTTAAAAAAGTGATGGAGACTAAAAAACAGGACAGCAGGAATTGAAAAAAATAGCCCGCAACAAAACAAAAAACCTATGCTACGTCAACAAAAAAATGCTTACCTAACCAACTAGGGACCTCATACTTTTTTCCTGGGTGAAGAGCTGTAGAAAACGAGGAATCTATGCACAGAGCGTGTTCCCACACCGAATACTTCTCGCATAGAAACAGAGAGTCAGGACCGAAGTAGAAGAATACACAAGGAAGAAATGGCTAATAACGCAAGAAAACTGAATGATAAAATTTCCGAAGGACTATTTGTCACGCACATAACACAAAGATACTTTCCTGAAACTACTATGGCATGAATTATATATCCTTTCAAAATACTCTTTTCACCTCCCTGTACATATGTAACAACTCCTGGTTTGGTTGCGACTACTAACTGTGATATGCCACAGTAACTCGACCGACCGTAGCCAATTGCCGCCGAGTTAAGACTTCCACCTTGGGATACTTCTAAGAAACATTGAAATGACTTCCACAATTTCTGCAAGATTGTTTCAATGTCCGTATCATTATTCCGTTTCAACACTAACTGCGCACAAGGGAAGAGTCAAAAGCCTCCTAGGGAAAATGTCCCATATCTTTCGGAGGGGTAAATGCAGCGGTAATTAATTATTCTCTACGAAGTCGCATATTCTGCCTGCGCAGTTGAGTAGCTAATATTTAAATTATGTATAAGGTTTCACAAAAAGGTCCTTTTGTAGATGCATCTTTAATACCTGTCTGCATAAAAGTGAAACACTTTTTTCGCAGTTCAAGGCATCATTAGCCTAAAAAAACATGAAACTAAAACGTATAGGCGTACAGCATATATATCTGTAAAAATTATTTACGATTCTCTCGCTCAAGGGAAAATGAAAGAAATTCAAAGCAATACTATTACTGATAAATCAAACACAAATTTGAATATAGTACAGTGAAAACGTTTTTGAGGCTCATCAGTGTAACGCTGAATCAAAAAATACAAGTTATTGGTTTCCACACCAACCGCTCAAATATTTGGTCAACAAATAGCGAACTGTCGCTAACTCAATCTTCCAATTCCAAAAGTAACTTATTCTAAAAACTACGTTGTAAAACATATCTTTACAAAAATGGTGCCTTAAATTAAGCTTCCTAAGGAGACCGTGAAGAAAAAGCACATTCGCATCATTCGCTGAATTTCGCTACATAGAACCGAAGTGCTTCAGACACAATTTTCAATAAAAATATCATGTCTAATTTCACCGATAAAGCCGGGCCTCAACCGTATAAACAGCTCGGGAAATGCAATTTTCATCCAAGTTGCCACTAGCTTCACTCAAGCACGGGCACATTGAAAGAGTAGATGAACAGTTTGCACTAACGATCAACTTTTACAACTTACTTCGACATTCGTAGACTAAGATAACCAAGATGTTACTTTAAACAGAAGACAAAAATGATGGAACTTCATTTCTTCCTCAATTTAGAAGATATAAGATGATATTTAAAAATCGCATTTTTTGATAAGAATAGAACCAACGCAACCAAATGAAGTTAGTTTAATTACGGGCGGTTTCGTGAAATGTGGATGGATTTTAAAATACATAGTTCGGGCGTAATAGAGGCTAAATCCATATTTTTTAAATCTGAACTTGGTGAAACATGACTCTCATTAGAGCCGTGTTTCCCATTTGACGAGTTAAATAATTTGGAGAGAATTTTACTCGTACGAAAAAGGCGAGATGTACTCTGTTGTGGAACTAAGTACGTTAATCCCCCGGCATCTGCGTGGACTAGCGCGGTAAAACCACACTTCGCAGATCGCCGCATTTTAGGTGGCGGTCGCGGTTGTCAAAGTGGCATTTTAGTGACCACTTAGTAGTTGACTGACAGTGGCGAGCTGTCTCACGTTAGCAGCACTGGGCTCCAGTCATCCGTTGTGTGCACAGCACACTGGTACGAGGGGAGAGATATTTACCGCTAACAATCTTTTCAAACCACCCAACAGGTTAATTAGTGAACAAAACAGGAATCTAATGAACCGTGATCCAAAGCATGAACTCTAAATTCTGGATTCAGCTCCTAAAACGTCTATTCTTTGCATTTTAGAACCATGCACTTTTAAAACCACACGTCAATAAGCAAATGTGATTGGCAGTCTAACTATCAATTGTTGATCAGACCTTGCGTTTCCCGTCACTTATTTTGCAATAAAAATTTTACATTTTCCGATAATGTAAAATAGTAATTATTTCGAAACATTTCTGTAACTATCAAAACATAAATGCATTCATAGTAATCTGAAGGGTTCGCATACATCGTGATCTATTTAGTCATATTGATTCTTTTCCCTTCCTTAACAATTGATATTTTAACAAACCTTCATGCTGAACTCTGTGGTAGAAAGAGAATGTTCACAAGCCCGACACATACACAAATTCTATTGGATCATTCTAAGTAGTTTCTCCTCTAAAGCATTAAATCGAAGTTTTTCTTGGTCAATACAGTTTAAAAGAGAAGAGTCCGAATCTGAGAAATTGTCAATATTTTCCAATAACGCTTCGGAGTCAGAGACGTCTGTGAGTGAAGCAAGAGGTCGGTCACCCTCTTCCAATATTTCCTTAATGCGCTTCTCCAATTCTTCAGATTTTTTCAGCTCCTCTTCGAATCGGGAAATTTTTGCTACTCCGTGCCTACTTTTCTTAGGCACAAAGTTTGCTTCATCGGCATCGCTTGCTGCTTTGCGCTTGGCAGCCGAAAACAGGTCGTGAAGAGATTTTATAGGAACAAGATATTTTAGGAACAACTGTTCATCATTACTGTAGCTTTCAAGATCTTCCGTGGAACAGATGACATCAATGTCCGGCAGCTTATGAAGTTTGTGTGCGATAAGCGAGGCGTAAATTTTTATCCAAGGCATTAACAGCGTACTTGGTAGATCATCCGAATCGATCCCGCAAAATGTGTTCGATACAAACTGTTTGGCTTGGTGCACAATGAACGACACGTTCTCTAACAAACCAGCCTCTGGAGATGATGGTCGAACATCAAACTCCCGTTTAACGAAGGCTATAAGTCCTTTGAGAGCCTCTGACCATGAAGTCCAATTTGTACTTGGAATAACGGTGAGTTGGCACTGTTCGAGAGCATCGGCGATTGCATGGCGTAAAGGCTCACTCATTTCACGAATGACAGGTTCCTGCGTTTCGGGACAAAGAGTATGCCATTGCATGTCCTGCAGCCGTTGATCAAGCAGAATGTCTCTCAGATGCTGGAGCGCACGTTCATACAAGGCGTGATGGTATTGTGGTGGCAGTGAGGCATGTCCTGTCTCAGCGCAGCGACTCTCTGTCTGTGCTGCAACGTCGAACACGTGCTTCGAGATGAAGCTAATCACAATTTTCGGCAAAGACGTATGGTGCACTTCACGTACCGGAACACTGTTTTTGTACAACTCGAGCAAGACATTAACAAGGTCTAAAGACGTATGGGCAGACGAACATTCTTTCTTGTTCAAAACTAATGTTTTAAAATTCGGAGATGGAGCCCCAGCCTTAGAAAAATCACTAGGAGATGCTTCTTTGGCTCCATCGGATATGTAAAGAACACTAGAAATGCCAGAAATTTTTGAAATGTTGGCTCTTTTTGCTTCAACAACCTGAATGACATGCTGTGAATGGGTAATCACAGATGAGAGCTTGAAGGAGTAGTTAATTGAGACAGGATTCCCATTTCTCACAGGGTTCAGCTTTCTTCGTAACCAGCTAACAACATATTCATCAACATCATTCAGAAAGCAGATAACCAGAGTGAAAAATTTGGGCTTTGATGTATTTGGAATCGTTTTAGAGTCAATAAAGCGTTGAAAAGCAAACTGAACAGGTAAAGGAGAGCAGCAAATGCTAGCAGACAAACTATCGTGCAGAGAAGCTTTTTTTTTCTCGAGTTCTAACTTTTCCTCTAAGTTATACAAACGACTATATGAGCAGCGAATTCCCTGGCAGTTGAAGCTCCACACTTCGTTCTGTTCGGTGATCGAAAGGCGGCTGGGAGCTGCAGGAAACCCGGCACCCAATCTAGAGGCCTTCCATTTCATCACATTCATTTTCTTCCACCAAAGATTGAAATACTTTTGAGCAATGAATTTTCTTCTTATTTCTCTGTTTTTCTTTGTTATCTTTGCCACATTAGTGAAATGATGCCACTTCTTGAAACAGCTTCTCGCACTCATCACTGAAAGCTTCTGACGTACTTCCAGCAGAAGTCTCTCAAACTTTTTACGAGCAACGAATTGCTGCCACTTCCGAATAGCACTGCGACACAGGAAGCGCTCCTGCAATGCACGAATTTTTCTGTTTGCAATACACAGACGACGCCATTTTGTGAAACATCGCAAATGTAGCTTATGAACACGAAAATCTCGAACTTTCTCTTCCTTGCTGTAATCAAAAGAATCTCCAAGAATGGAATTGACAGCATCATCCACCACTTTTGCATCGGCCATTTTGCCAAACATATTTTGGTGCACACTATTGAAAGCATCCAAAGAAGGCTCTTCATAATCGTCTTCAAACATGACTTCATCACCATCTGCAACCACTTCGTAACCGTCATCACCATCAGCATCAACTTCATCATCCTGAGATGGGAAGCCTAATTCGCCACTTCCACCTTCATATGAGTTGCTAACGTGTTCTGCCTCATCCAGCTCCTCAAAATTTTTATTTGCAAGAGATAAATTTGTATTAGGGTCTCGAGAATAGCTTCTATTTGAAAGGTCATCGTACGAAGTATACTCGGGAGTTAATTCACGAGGGGTCATTTCTTCAACAACGGGATTAGGCAAGCGTGAAGAGTCAACCTTGTTTTCTGAAATGCAGTCCTCAGTTGACTCACAATGAATTGAAGAGATGGTTGCCGTATCATAACCTGTAGTTGACCTCAGTAGGCTAGTAGGTGAATTCTCACGGGGGTTTTCTTTGACATCAAAGCTTAAAGCGGCAGCAGTGAGGTACCCCTCAGGAGAGAAGCTATTGCACGGCTCATGAATGAGGAGCGGATTGTGAGGTAGAGCTCCACCATTTATTTCCTCACCCACACTGTTGACTTTTTTGCTCCCAATAACATTGTAAGCTCTGCTCAGGGACGGAGCTTCTTCAGGTCGAGCTATGAATATTTTGCGATCCAAGACAACTCTACCGTGAGAGTTGACACTCAGCCCATGAGACGCAAGAAACGAGCGCACGTCATCAGGGTCTTCGAACAGAAGAAGGCGAGTCAGTTTTGAGAGGAAAATTGACTGACTTTTGCTAGGAGCATTGAATGCTTTCGTCAGAATGATGAGTGCTTTTGATCGAATTCTGGAAAAATATTTGTGAAGGATGCAAGCCTGCAAAAACGTTGCTTCCTTCACCAGTCGGAAAAATCGAACAAAATTGTTTGTCTGCACAGAGTGAAGGACTTTGACAGCAAACTGAACCTCAGGAGATTTCCTCACAGACTCCCGAAAGTGCAGGTACGCAAACATTATATTGCCGTCATCTATATTGAGCAAAATTTCGTATGCTCGAAACTCTGGCTCTGAGTTGACAAAGATAGAACTTTCCGAGAGGTCATGGTAGAGCTCCTTGAGGGAATGTAAGCTTTTGCTGAGGTGCTCAGCATTCATTTTAGGATCAAACACGTCTGGAGGCTCAAGGCAGAGACGCTCTGAGCAATAAATGTGAAACCTCACACATCTCTCCAACACATAAACGGCTGACTCATCCAGCAGATGCTGCTGCATAATATCGCTCCTCATGGCTCGAGTTCGGTCCCACAGGTAGTTATAACAGAGGTCAACATCTTTTCTGGAGTCCTCCTCCAAGTCAGGCATTATATTACACATGAGGTAATCCATAGTTCGCACCAACACAGAGCCAGTTCTCAGCTCGTGCGGTAAAGGTTCATGCTTATCTGCACTACTGCGCGAAAACTTTTTCACTGCTTTCTTGTGGTCTACTTTTCTATCGGCAGTCATCTCGTAAGAGCTGAGATCAAACTGAACTTCGCGCATATATCGTTCCTTTTCTGGGCACATATCCAAGCAAGTTGCAGATAAGTATTGTGCTTTCTTGACATCCAGGATTTTGGTTTGTTGTTTCCTGATGAGTTTATCTCTGGCATCTAAAAGAGAATACTTCTCTTGACTGGTAACCGCTTTTACTTGTGCAAGGGCAGCAAAATTAGCAGCCTTCACAACAGGTACAGAAACATCAAAGTCCTTTGGTGGCCTTTTAATATTCTCTGTTGAGCGAGACAGAGCTGGTACAGTGAGACGATTTGCACGTTGAGCTAGTGCTTGGCTGACTGGCTTCACTTCAGAATTTAGCTTTGCTTTCAAGGGCTTGATAATTTCGTCCGTACTTCCTTGAGATGGCTTGCGAGCTCTAGTTACACCTTCAAAGGAGTTTTGACGAAGGAATTTAACGGCATTATTTTTTATTCGTCGTGCTTTGTCAGTGTCCGAGCTAAGTTTGCTAGAAAACTCAAAGAATATCATCATTTCAGGCAAATTAGGATGCAATTTCTTGCCCATGTTACGAGCCAGAGTGGCGCTTTCGTGTGAGGTGAAGTACACAATCGCCTGGTTGGACATCTTTTTAAGAGACACACTAGTTACTGTACCAAACTTTGAGAAGTGATTACGAAGTATATTCTTATCCAAATAACCATCACTGATGCAAGCACAAATAATAGCAGTCGGTTGTAGGGATTTTATGCCAGCTGCAAAGTTGTCAACAGTGGGTGCAGGAACAGGAACATCAAGAATTTCATCAACATATTCATCCGGGTCAACACCTTTCTTTGCACCCTCATCCCCTTTCAAATAGTCCATTTTCTCCTCAGAAGATCCACCCATTTGTTTTGACGACGATGTACCAAGGGTTTTTGGACTGAATGAGGATGTTGGTAATTTGTCTGAAAAAAGTTTTGAAGACTTGACTTGAAAGCAAGTAGGATTTGGAAAACCAGTATAACTTGCTGAAACATTTCCTTTGCAATTCGAGCTGCTAGCAAACATGTTTTCATTTGCCTCCGACGGTCTCGCTATATCTTGCTCAGGAGTAACTACAAGTTCAGCTTGCCCAGTCTGACTTTTATTTGCAGTTACCACATTAAAGAATGGATTATTGGTTGAGGTAGGTATCACGTCAATAGAAGACTTCTGCAACGAAGGAGTCGAAATAATGGGTGTTGGAGGTGACCTTCCAAACAATGACGTGGACGACACAACGGTAGTCGAGGACAAAGTTGCGGGATGTACAGACGAAAACGGCCCAGAAATGGAGATCGACGAAGATGAGGAACTGGTCGGTGAATTAATTCCAATAGCCTCGGATGTCGACGAGACATTGCCAAATAAAGAATGCACATTGACGACTGGTTTTGAAGGCAATGAGAATAAATTAGAATTTTTCACAGTTGAGGTTCTTGGATCAATTTCAGAAACAGTTCTTGCACCAAAGACAGACTGAGGAACAGAAGTAGGACCGCCTCCAAAGAGGGAATGAGTGTTGGTAAAGGCACTCCCAGTACCAGAGCTGGTAATGTTGCCAAAGGTGGAAATTCCAACAGTGCTAGTTGAGCTAGCTCGCGTTGAGGCGCTCGGCTCAAAAATTTTGCAAGCACTAGAAGAATTTGGGGGGCCACTTATAGTGGATTTGGCAGAGGCTCCTCCAAATAAAAACGTGTTCACACTTGAAGTTGTTGTAGTTCCACCAAAGAGCCCAGAAGAAGTTACAGCTGCTGCCTGGCCTCCAAAAATACTGCCTTTAGTCGTGGCAGGTTTCAGGAAAGGGTTGGGAGGCTTTTCACTAGGATCAGACATGGCGTCCTGCAACAGATGTCCTCCTGCTCAAAAAAGTTGAAGTGATTATTTTACTCATGAAACTATGGTTATTCATCATTTAAATTCATCAAACAATTTTCAGCAACTTCCATCACACAATTTATAGCAACTATTTACATTCACGCAATTTGGATGCCATGATTTACAGCTGAGGCCCTTCCAGACCTTCCTGTACTATCAATGTACAATGACACAATTTTGTTACAATTATTTACATGCACATAATTTCGTGGCTATTACTTACACATTCACACAATTCTTTGCAATTATTTCTATTTATGAAATATTTTCTAACAAGGGTGAGGTTGGTGCTTAAGTTCATATAACCTGATTTCAGGGTTTATATTAATAATGAAGAAGCCAATTCATGAGAAAATATGGCGCAAAAACAAAATAATTCCGTGTGCAAGAACGTAGCCCAGCTACCTCGCACACCCGCTTTCCGTCAGTGCGAGTGTGCAGCTCAGCTGCAACTCCAGTTCGTGCAGCTCAGCTGCACCGTGCTAGCAAGCACCGTGCTTTCCAGTACTGCAGCCCCGCTGCTACGTGGTCTCCTCCACATTCCCTCACAACCACCGCGACCTCGCCTCACAAACCCAACCCACGGAACACTTTCCGCACAAGGCTCCAGCCGTTACACAGCCAACACAGATAAAAACTCTTTTGCAGTCGAACTGCCAATAATCACCTAGGACAATGTACCGAACACACAAGGACATGAACCTCACACGAGTGATGCCGCTCACGGCCTGAAGCTACTTAGGGCTAGCGCACCGATCGTCTCTCGACCGTCGGTACACACATCTTCACAGTGCCCTCTTGCGGACCCATCTTCTCCAGTTTCTCACGAAACTCATGTCACCTAGTGCCTAGCACCCAAACTCATTCAAGCATGCGGGATGCCGTCGCTCACAGTGCGACCGCCTCAACGGTTTAGGCTCATCTCGATGCTCATCAGCATCACCGCCAATGGCCTCGCGCTCATTACCCTCCTTTCCCTTAGGATCGTTGAGCAACTCGCGGTCCACCGTCGGCTCAACCGGCTCCTTGTCTAAGGCGTCAACTACAACTCTCTCTGGCAACGCCAAGGGAGTTGCATTGAAACTGCCCCCTCTGCCCAAGACCACTGTCTTGGGCTCCGTGGCGTCAGCAGCACCCCCATAGCTCACAGGAACTTTGCCTCGCTCGCCACCAAACGGACGTTTCCTAATGTCTCGCACATACCTAGGTATGCCATCTACGCACACCACGTGCTTAGACACAACGCCGGTGACCTCACCAGGAGTCCACTGCTTCGTGCACGAGGGCAGTGGGGGAATGGGGAGGGGGGGTTTCACTCACACCTAGTCACCAACAGCAAAGCCGTTGTTCTCGCAGACATCAACCACCAGAAGGTTGACATCAAACGGCAGTCGCAAGCGGGACCTAAAAATACCGCTTGAAGGGGGCATCACATTATACCAATATATGGTCTCCTCAAGCGATCCTCTTGATCGTCCGGTGATTTCTTTCTATGATTCCGTTGCCGCTTGGGGCATAAGCGGCACGGAATTGCAAAGAAATCCCCTACTCATCAGCAAACTGCTCAAACAGTTGCTGACTGCAATGCCGTCAAATTGTCCAACAAAAATTAACAACAAGGTCTTCGCTCAATCACGACCTCACGTAAATGAGCGACAATACTTGCCGCATACTCGTTCAGCAACCGTCGGTAGATGGCAAACCGCGAGGACCCACAGTCAACCACGGACAGATAGAGTTTGGCACTGTAATGGGTCACGTCAACCGCAACCCGGCGCCAGCTCTCCTCCACAGGCAGACCCCCTCGACCAAGGAGGTTCTCCTCCTGCAAAGCAGGAGCAATCCACTGACAGGCCTCACATCCTGCCAGCTCACGCAACAAATCATTACAGAACTGCCGAGCCAGGTAAAATGTTCGATTGATGCCCAAATGATGTGGCAAATGAGCCGCCCAAATGGCATTCTTGAGACTCTCTCCAGTGGCAAGCACAGCAGACACCTCTGCTATGGCTAAGGTAACAAAGCCACCTCTTAGGTACCCTGGTCATCTGATCGGCCTTGTTCTCGATTGTCAAAATGAAACAAACAGACACGACAAGACCATGCTCAGCGATCGTCTCACGGATCACCCTAAGACGTTGCTTCACGACCATCTCCGCTGCACCCTTCGTGCAAACACGATTGCGGCCATCGACGGCACTGTCCATTCAGTTAACGCCTGTCCGGGAATCGCAGGTGACCTTAAGGTCTTGAAACTACAAGCAATTGCCAAATTGATGCTCCACGCAAGGGCCTCCAACTCAGCCACATTGAAATGAAGATGGTCTGACTCCTTGCAGAGCCAAGACGCATCCTCAATAATGCAGCCATCGACCTCCAAGGCCACACCAACCCAGAGGGAGCTGGCATAGTCCACACGGTAACCATACCCAACGGATCGATACCCCACACGCCCCCAATAGGGTCCCCCTGACGAGCTCGCGCCAACAACTCCCCAGCTAAAATGCTGACGGAACTGTTGACCGAGTCGTCCGAAGAGCCGCTGCACCCTAGCCGTTCAAAAAACTGCAAAAGGGATGCAGCAACCCCGGCACGAAGTAGTGGCCGACTAGCCGACCGCACAAGGAAAACAGCCCACTCTTTGTTAATCCGGCTTCCACCAAACCGAGCTCAGAGAGTGCAGTTCCTCTCGACATCCCAAGATGTCCCTTGGAATCTTTTTTGTAAAGAAATTCCCAACAAGCGGCCTCCATCCAGGCTTTCATGTTCTTTCGTGACAAGTCTGTACTTAGCCAGAGGCTACCGGGGCTCCTGCATGCTAAAAACTGACTCCCGAACCACTACATCGTTGATGTAATGGTCCGTCCCTTGACGAACTCGGTCGTCCAACAACAGAACCTTGCCAAGAATCACGATCATGATTCAAAGCGCACACGATAATCCAAAGCCTAATCGTGTCAATGCATAAGGCACACCCTTAACTTTACGATCTGGGACCTCCACAGATCCTCGGAAATGTGGATCTGCAGGTACCCAGACTTAAGGTCAACGACCTTAAGGTCGCCCCGCAGCTGCTGCCATTTCGGAATTTTGTCACCACACACAGCAACCATATCATCACCAGTATGACACTCAACAAATCCGTTCAACTCCTGGTAATCCATGACTGGAGGGACTTTGTCCTTCATTGTTTGTACGACGGCCAACAAAGGAATAATACCCTGGATAGGGCCATCCCACCCCCGCAACCAACCCTTCAAGATACAACTTTGAATCTCCGCGTCATAAAGCTCACGCACGCACATGAGGCGCCCGAATACACCCGTACTCCATGATCCGAGTCTGCAACCCTCGGAAGGCTTCTGGGACCACCGCCAACTGACGGTCCAACGACCATCAGCGAACATAGCAACAAAGTCAGGATCACTGATTTTGATTGGTGCCAGCGCACCTCTCGAATTCACCGTCCCCGCCTTCCTCACCAGGCCGGCTCCCAGCTTGGCACAGGCAGATCCATTGCTGGTCCCCCTACATTATCTGGGTGGCCAAGGTTTTCCCCAGCCAACCGCATACTTCGAGTCAGAGCCCCTGACTGTGACGCCTCTCATGTGATCAATAACATCTCTACCCAGGAGACAGTCAGCACCAAGGTTCCCCAACTCCGGCATGATGAGCGCAGTGATGCCAAAATAATGCCCCTGCAACCCAACTACTACACGACAGTGCTTCTCCTCACAGGAAGTCCTGCTGTCCGCCGATAACAATGGCCTCCTCGATCAGAGGCATTGGCCCAACACCCCCCACGGACAGACCACTGTCCGCTTGCTCCTGGAGTCTACCAGACACCAAGAACAAAGGCCATTCAACAGGGCATGAACAACTGGCAAACTACTCCTAGTCGTAATACTAGTCGCTCCTAGCAATCCCAGATCGCTCCACCTCTGCGACACACTTGGGCCGCTCAAGGTCTCTCTCTCTGAAGGGGCACCGTCACCTCCCTCAAAGAGGAGACTCCCAGTAAGCCCAGCTTACTTGGTTTCCTCCAAAACCATCAACCGTTGGCCCAGCTACCGTTCCAGACGGAGCTGCCTCGGGAAAGTTATGGGCAAAATCTCCGGACTTCCCACACACAAAGCCTGCGGACTTCTGCTTCCGTGAGCACATCTTAACGTGGTGTGCACCGCCAAAGCGGTAGCAGGACCCCCCAGAGCTTTCAAATGGAGCTTTCAGGAACACCAAAACATATGCTTCATTTTTATACCAATGATTCTCTCCTGACACATACAAAAACTCTTTCACTTTGAACTCCAACAATGGTAACAATCAAGTTACAGAACTTTCCAAAAATTCTCGCAAACCCATTTCATAAATTCAAATCAAAAGCTATTCATTCAGTTCAGTAATTACGACATGTATCTAAATATATACATACATATGTAACTAATTTTTTCTACAGTATAAGAAAAAAGACTTTGATCCACCATGTAGAATATTTGAGAGACCTTTAAACCATTTACTACATCAACTAGAAAATTTAAGTTACTTACTGCTATTGCCACCGATGTCTAAGGTAGACAGATAAACTTAGACAAGGCAAAGAAAGCAGTCTCATAGGGGAGGGTCAGCCGTCCACAGATGTAACGATAAGACCTGCAAAATACAAACATTGTTAAAACCACTCTCAAAAATAGGAAAATATAATAGATTATAACTTATCTTAAGACCTCCCTAACTACAGTAAAGGTGTTTGAAAAAGATGAAGGAAAACATGTGGAAAAGAAGAAACGGGGAATTTATGCACTAAGTGTATCTCCATACACTGCTATTTATGATAGCAACAATATTTTTGCACCATAGTAGCAATCATGTCTGCATGTTTTATGCTATAAATTAAATTTTACAAAAATCACATTGCAAGCTTTAGAACATATGGATGTAAATGTACTTGATTCAGTAAATTTAAAATAACCAATCAAAAACAAAGTTAGGTTAGAAGCTCAGATCCTACATTGAATATTAGACAATTTGCTTAGTTTACCACATATTGTCGTGAATGCTATAAAACTTGGCTGATAACTTTCACTTTTTTTTGAAGTAACAAAATGAGAAAAAGCAATGAAAATCTTTAATTTAGTTTTCAATGCCTTACCAAACCATGACTTTTGAACAAAAGAATCTCATGCCTTATGACAAGAACTTCTTAAAGCATTGTCACAGTCACAGTTGTTACAAGCAGAATGCTTTGAACTAAATTTTGCAGTGAATCCCTGAAATAGATGCACTGTAGGGTATTGTCCAGTAGTACATGATGGCAACTAAATGAGTCTTGGTGATATGAAAAGCTTCTGAGTTGTCACCCAATTCTAGCTAAGGAACCCACATCTTCCATTCTGCATTTCCCTCTTCTCTCGGAGGGGAGTTTAATATATACCCAAGATCTTGTACGAACAACTTTGTCTTGTTTTCATTCTTAAGCCATGCTAAGCTACACAGAAATTTCAAAACTGAGAAAAGGGAAAAATACCAAATGAGAGATGAAAGTAAAAAACCATGCTAAATGCTGACAAAGCCAACATCAATGAGAGCATATCCAGAGCTAGATAATTATACCAAAATACCAGAAATTATTCATGTTGTATAAAAAATAAAAGGAATATGTATAAATTCTCTTTACTGCAGACCAACTGTAAGATAATGTTTAACACGTTAAGTGCGGCGTGACCCACCGGTGGTCATTTAGGTGATTTTCATAATGCGGCTGGCCGACCAGCAGTCACTGACTCAATTTTTATAAATACTAAATTAAAGTTAAATGAAGGCATGATCCAGTCAATGTTTGCTATTTTCAAATTTTCTTACTACAATTGACTCTAAATTTGAGCTGGATATTGAACTTCAGTTTAACCCGCCGCACTTAACGTGTTAAAGGAGATGTTGAAACTATCATTCACTCCTTGAAATTCTTTCCCGCATTTTGCATCTTCCATTTTTTCAATACTTAGCAACCATAGCACTGTCTACATTATTGCTATCTCTCCATGTAATCCATTCTATGTACGGTATACTTTATTGAGTTCTCTTTTCCTTGAAATTATGTAATTCAAAAATGCCAAATACTGAAATTCAAAATGTTCCAACTTATTTTTGTCTCCATCCAAAACCATGAGAAATAGCAATTTAAAATTTCCCAATATTTTTCTCCTACTTGTTTTCCAGTTCTTCCCATATGAGGTCAAGTCAAAAACTTTTGAATAAAGAACATTCATTTATAAAATTATACATATGTACCAAGTTTTGAAACTCAACATCCTATAAGAAAAAAACATTACTGATTTAGATGATCACCTTAAGGGGACGGTTCGGGATTAAAAAAAAAGTCTGTAAGTTCTCGGTGGATTTTTCTGAGATACCTACCGTTGGTGTAAATTGTCATATTTTTTTATTTGTGCGTATTTTCCGTAACCATATATGAAAAAAAATTTTTTTTAAAAAACACGAAAAAAACATGTGTTGCGGAAAATCCTACTCCTACAATTTTGAACTCGGAGAACTAAGAAAATATTTTCTAGATAGCAATGTCTTGTCCAGAGCTCCAATGCAAAAGTTTTCCAATTATTTGATTTTTTGAGTTTTGAGAACTTTTTTCCCTAAAAATGACCTTTTTTCCCACTTTTTTGAATAATTTGCTTCTAATTTTTAAGGTAAATTGAAATAAAAAACTTTTGCACCGGATTTATTTTCTCTTTCAAGCGCTATTGATTGGTATGCTTGCCATCTCTGTACCTTCAAAACTGTGGGAGGAGTAGGTTTTCGAAAATCAAAAAGTGAGTGTGCAGAAAAACCATTTTTCAAAAAAAAAATTTTCTCGTTCTTTACTAATTTTTAAATTGAGTCTTATCAGCGATTCTGTACCTTCTTATGTACCTTCAAACCAGTGGGAAAAGATCCATATCAAAAGTCAATAAATACAAGGTTCAGAACAGGGTTTTTTTAGCAATTTTTTTTTCAAAGCTGGCTAATTTCGATTGATATAATTGCCATTCCTGTAGCTCTAAAACTCCGGGAGGCATTTATGTTTACATAGCCAGCTAATTAGCTGATGACTCAGCAGCCGGACTCAAAACAAACACTCAATTACACCATCATAATTTATCACTGAGTAATAGAATGTTTCGTTTGAGTACAAAAGCATTTCAAGTAAGGCCATGAATGAACTCTCATGCTATTCCCGTAGAGAAACACTCAATACTGGCTCGTAATGGGAGGGAAGAGGGAGGTCACCCATCCATTGGTGCACCCCAAGGTCAGACTAGTGAGCATCTTTTACCCCATCTAGAAGATTAACCAATTAACGTACTTGAAAGCCAATTATATCGTTGGATGTGCTAGAAAAATCTCTATAAGATGAGTTTATAAACTGAAAATTGACCATAATCCGGAAATAGACCCGAACGGTGCCCTTAAAGCTTCTGAATTAAATTATGAACTCACCTTAATTATGCTATCAAATATCTAAAAGCAAGAACACAAATGGTGTCCATTATCTTTCAGAAGTAGAACTATCATTTAATGTTGATTTTGCATGCATTTTCAACACAAGTGAAGAATACTCTCCAAATTAGAGCTAGTCAGTTTCACGATATGATGGTTGAAGATTTTGTACAAAATCAATATGAAACTCAAAGAAATCCACTTCCTGTAAATAAAATGAAGCATTAATTATACGAAACAATAATGTGTACACATCGACAAAAAAACACGGAGAGTAAACACTTTAACTTGAATATTCAAGCCTAAGCCAGTGAGTAATGGTTCTAGTTTGTCAGACTAGACAAATTAGTGCAGTACACAAATATGCTGCTCCGCCCCTTTTGACAAAGTTTCTAGCCAATTATGGTGTCGTATAGTGAAAGATTAACCAAAGTCATCTTAGAATGAAGCATATATCCTATATAAACTTCAACTACATTAAATTGGGTAGTATTAAGATTCATTAATTGTACAATTCAATTCAAAGAAATGGTAACTATAATCAATACATGAAAATTTCTCTCATACAAAACCATAGGTAATAAAACAAATTAATTAGAAACATTTACAACAAATTCAATCAATGACTATCATCAAAACTTTACTTGTCATATCATACACTATCTCTTTTCATCATCTACTACTTTCTTCTTAAACTTTTTTGCTTCAGAATATTCTTTCTCAGCTTAATGTTTCTGTGCATCTTGCCTGTATTACATGGTGTCTTCCTCATTCCTTTCTAGGAAATACCATAAAATATTGTGCTTTCCTCTTTCTTATCTCTTGAATGAATGCCTTGGTAGTAATTAAAGAGCTTTAAACTAACATCTAATCTAATCAGTTCAGTTGGTTTTTAAATTTAGTTGATTCATGAGCTTAGTAGGTTTCTGAGTGTTTGGTAGGTTTCTGAGTTTGGTTGTTTTGTTTCTGAGTTTGATTTCACTATTATTGAACTCAGTGCAAGGAGATTGAAATGTCCTATATTTGATGATAAATAACTTTCTATAAAGGTCACACAATTTTATATTTGGAAAGATAATGAAAACAAACAAGAATGTGGAACATTTGGTTGAAAATAGCAATTCAATTTTGTAGTTAAAAATTTTTTCAAGAAGTAAGCTCAATTTAATCTATGAGAAGTTTAGTTTATTAGTTAGTTTAAGCCTCCCTATCCTCAACAAATGAGATGTAAAGAGAGGAAGGAAGAAGGCACCATTTAGTATGGAGCTAAGGGAACGTGGAATCTAGGCAGAAAGGGCACAGAAACAGAAAGCTAAGAAAGAAGTTCATGAAACAAGAAAAAGTTGAAGAAGAAAGTATTAGGCGGTGAAAAACAGGACAGCAGTGAACCGAAAAAAGATGGTCCGTAACACAACAAAAACCTATTCTATTTTAACAAAAAGAAAGCCTACCTAACATTTAGCTCGGGCCCTCACATTGTCCCCCTGGGAGCGCTAATTCCCATAGATACAATAGTTGTATCCCCCTAGGGGTCTATGAGAAGTTTGAAATCTGAACTATTTGATGTTCAATAACTTGATAACTTATCCAATGATGGTAAAATATGTAACAGACAATTTTCACATTTCAGTGACAAACAATTTTCAAGCAAATGAATTACTTATCATAAAATGGATGTTGGGAAACATAATATTTTGTTGGGTTAGATCAAGTAAAAGCTGAAACGGAGACACTGCATTGTGAGGGGACAATGGAATGTCAGACCGTTGAGCCGGTGCTGCTATGGGCGTGAGAACAGCGAGGCCGAGGCAACGGTTAAGCGTCTGAGGGAGGAGGGTTCTCGAAAGCAGAAAAACGCAACACCCAGGCCAATGAGCACTCTTGAAATGACGCGCGTAGCAGGTGTGTCAAAGCGTGCACTAATTAGATATCAAGACATCAGGACAATGAACAGCTATGCTAGTCAGGAGGGAGAGACTTTGTCTTTAGCTTGGAACAGTCTAGATCTTTTGAGAAAGAACCCGGCAAGACCTATACAAGGAGTTGACATGAAGAATAGTGAGGATTTTTCTGCTGAGTTACGCAGAGGAGGTGCCTGTGAACCGAAGGCCCACAAACGAAGCAGGTCGGCCTGCCGGTCTGCACACCACATAAGCAGAAAATTTTATATCTGAGTAAAGTGAACATCAAAATTTCAAGAAGACAACGTTGGACTCCTGCAATCGTTGAAGTGTTGAGTAATCCGCTTGAAGCATATCAGTGTTGCGGTGATGAACGTTAAGGACACCTGATCAACTACTCCACTGAAAGCACTCAAAAATGTTTTGACATCAGTCCCGGGCTCACAAGCAGCTTCAGCATAAAATATTGAAACCGCACAGCCTTCAGAATCTGCAACAATGCCACGCACTGTGAGTCCTGCAGCGGTCAAGCGGCCTGGTACTCGACGCTCAAAGGGGAACTCTGAGTGCCGCATCGCCGTTCATCAGCACCGGTCTGCGAGAGCGAAGGAACCGCGGAAAAGGCCTATTCAAAACTGCGCGAATTCTTCAAGCCTCAAGTGGAAGCAGTATTGGAAGCGGTGTTAGGCCGACACCAGCCGCACTTAACAGCAGAGTGGAAAGTGTATAATTATTGGTATTGAGAGCTCAGGAAAGTGGTGATGGTGGTATAAGTTTAATACAAATTAGCACATAGAGAAGTGCTTTCAAAAATGGCATGCTAATCATAAAAATTGATCTGCTTTTTTATTGTGGTGTTCGGTTTTAAAGCAAGTGTTCAAGTGGTACGCAATGCGAAGTGTTCTTCTTTTTTTTGGGGACCTTGTGGTGAGCAAGGTTCTGCTGTTATATATTGCATTATCCCCCGTTTATTTTGTGCTTACGCTAGCCCATTCATTCACTATGTCTTTCGTTTTTTTATTTATTGTGTGGGAAGTTCTTTTGATAGGTGTCATGAAATTTTGTTTAACGTTAAATCATGCAATCGTTACTCCAGCGCTTGTTATGATCCAAAGCACACCGCTCTCATTTTGTATCAGAATGTGTTTGTTGACAGTCCTCATGTTTTAACCCACGTGTTTATTAAAAAAAAAACACATTCAATCTTTCAAAATTTTTATTTCTCCCATGCAAGTTAAATAGGTAAACACGAAGCGCACACGGTGTAAATATTGCTGTTTCTAAATTCTTTTCTTTTCTGTCCAACTCTCTTACTGTGTATTTCATATCTTTGTTTTCTCTTACACTCTGACTGTTGAGGTTTGAAACCCTCAGATCCGGTACCAGCCGGTACCCAAGATGGCGGCCCCGCCATCTAGGGTACCGGGTGGCCGCCAGCTGATGTAAACGGACGTCACTAGAAACCTTTATTTATAATTTTCACTTAAAGAACTGTGGCTCCTCCTCACAACCCAACCTCTTTGCATTTGTAATAGGGGGTTAGCTTCCGTTATTAAGGGGACCGTCTACCCAAAAAAAAAGTGTTATTTTTGGATGGATTTCTCTGAAATTTTCACAGTAGGTGTGAAATGATGCAATGATCATTTGATAGTTCGACAAAATTTTTGTATCTGCATAAGATTTTTTTTATTTTCGAAAAATATGATAAAATAGGGTTTATTTTTAAATCCTACTTCTTCTACAATTTTGAAGTTACAGAACCAGTACTTCGTTTTCAGATTGCTTATATGTCTGTATAACCACGCGCAATAAGGAATTTTGATAACTTTATTTCGTGGATTTTGGGAATTGAAAAAAAAAAATTACCTTTTCTCCATTTTTTTTTCATGTCGTGTAATTTTGAAAATAATAAATGTATCAGAAAATGGTATTGCGTGTGGATACACCTTGCTAAGCCCTATCGAATGGTATATAAACAATTCTTGTAGCTCTAAAATTGTGGGAGAAGTATCATTTGAGAAACCGGAATTTTCACTGTTCCCTTTACCAAGTTTTTACTGGCGGGAGACGTGGCTGGTAAAGTGTGTTACAGATCAACCCAGGCTTTACAGGTATTTGTTTGCGAGCCTGCACGTCTCTAACGTATTTGTCATAAAGAGTGTAATTACTGCCGACGGGACCTCGGTGGTCCCTGTGGTGCCAGTATAATGGCGCACTCCGCGGCGCATCGGCTTGAGCGAGACTCCCTGGATTCTGACTGGAGTGACAATGACCTTGGTCTCGATGAGGACGTGTGTCGGATGGAGAGCCTCATGTCTCAGCTGACTTCTCGTCTCCGGAATTCTCAGCCGGGAAGGACTCGCCCTGGTCAACCAACTGCTGGGAAGCGATCTCGTGGGCGTCCAAAGAGAGGCACCAAAAATACCGGCGGTGCTGCTGCGAGTGGGGCTAGCCCGTGTAGTGTATTGAATGATGAACTCCCCTCATCTCCTGCTGTGGATGACCTACGCTCGTTCGACGAGATTTTCACCCATCAGTTGAGTTCCTTATTTTCAACGCTTAAAAAAACTATTGATTCCATCAAAAAGCTTCAGTCCCAGTTTGATCAACTTAGTGCAACTGTGAAAGGTTTGGGCTCTCCTGACTCGTACAGGGCAGCCGTGGTTTCCGGTTCTGCTCCGCTGCCATCTGCGGCTCCCTCTTCTCTGCCGTCCTCAGCGCTAGTGTCGATCGACCGGCTCTCGGTTGATGTTGACCAAGTTCAACAGGATGGCCTGTCTAATGTTTTAATGCTGAGGGGATCTCTCGTCGATGCAGCCATCGCCCAGTCCCGTCGCTCTGGTGCGGGTGAGAAGTCGCAGATGGTTGACCTTGTGTCTGCCATGATCAACGGGGCTATTCCTCGATTGGTCGCTGACTTAGATGTCATCTCGGCGGTGGTTGTCGGTCGTGATTCCAAGCATCTGCGGGTGGAGTGCCGTGACAAATACGCCATGCTGCGTGTCTTGAGGGAAATCAAGTTGAAGAGACCTGGTGGTATTTTTGCTAATGAGTATCTGACACGAGCACGCTCAGAACTACTTTACAAAGTGCGTGTGGCTAAGCGGACTCTACCCTCAATATCGAGAGTGTATACCAGATCTGGCTCGATCTATTGCCGTGTTGAGGGCCGTATGAGGCCCCACGTTGTCAACACTGTGAAGGATCTTGAGAAATTGAAGGAAGCCGTGTCTACTTCAGCTCCTGGTCCTGCTGCCTCCTCTTCAGGTGCTGCTGCTTCTTCCAGCGGCGTGATAACGTTGAACGTTTCTGCTTCCGGCTAGGCACCCGCGTCGTCTATTGTTCTTGCGGATGATCCGGTTGCGGCCCCGGTTCCCTCGGTTAATGCTAATTCAGTCGTGAATCCAGTACATGCTGATTGTGATGTCTAGTCCTGTTAGTGCTGAGGAGGATATTCCTGATTTTGTGTTCTCTGACCAATTTGATGAAATAGTAAGTGTTCATTGTTCTCTTGGAACCATTGGTGATCTTGAAAGTCGCTGGGCATTAATGGGATGCAATGCGTTTGCTATATTGTGTGTTAACATTTGGAGTCTTCCGCGGAACTTTTGCCACCTGCAGGCATTCCTTAGTACTCTTTCCTTTCGTTTTGCCATCATAGTTATTACCGAGTCCAGGCTTGATGACAATGTGCAGGATTGCTTCAGGATTGAAGGGTACCGTAAGGTCTGTCTTAACCGTAATCGCAGTGGAGGGGGAATCTGTGTTTTCTACCGTGATTTTCTTGCCGTTACAATCAATGCTGATGTATCGCGGCTCTATGCAGTTGGTGAGATTCTTGTCTTTAGGGTTGAGATCAATGGAGTTCCAGTGGACGTGTGCTGTGTGTATAGGCCCCCGAGTCTAGACATCTCAGTTTTCAATGAGTTTTTTGCTGATTTCATTGCATCTACATTCGCATCAGAGGCTAACATTCTTGTTTGCGGTGACCTTAACATAAATTTATTCAACCCATTTAATCTTAGTACTATTGAGAATTTTATTCAGATGATGGCTGCGTTAAACTTCCACCCTCTCATCTCGAAGCCCACGAGAATCAGTAAATGTCGCGGGCTTACAAGATATAGTCTCATTGACCACATCTGGGTAAATTTTAGTCTTGCTGGTTCAATTGTGGCTGGTGTTTGTGATTATGAGTTGGCGGACCATCTGTTGCCCTATGTAATTTTTAAACCTGAGACTCTAGAGCCCATGATCCCTGTAACTTACCGACTGTTCAGTCAGGCAAGGAAGCTAGAATTCGTACGCCGTGTTAGGGAGCTTGACCTGGGGGTGATTGTGCAGGATAACCCTGATGTAGCCATGTCTCAGTTCATCCACTCAATCATGCATGAATATAACACTAGTTGTCCGGTAGTGAGTAAATTAATTAATAAACTGTCGAAACCCACACCATGGATCACGCGGGACCTAAAATCTCTCATTCGTAAACGTAATAACCTATTTAATAGATACCGCAGAGGCATTATTAGCCACTCATATTATAAATGGTTTAGGAACACTCTTAGGACTGTAATAAAACTAGCTGAAGAGATTTACTATATTAAGAAAATTAAATTGAATGGCAATGATCCAAGGAAGACTTGGCGGATACTGAATGAACTCATGGGACGTTCAAACAGAGACTCTAACTTTACTTTGGTTGGGGATCGGGGTGTTGTAATTGGTTGCCCGAGTGATGTGGCACGCGTGTTTTGTGACTATTTCACCCAATTCGTTATGGAATTAACCGGAAACATGCCTCCGCGCACCCTAAATGTTTTGACCGGCATACCTGGAGTGAGTGTCGGCTGTAACTTTTATATGGTCTCATCAAGTGAAATAAAATCCATAGTGGCTGATTTTAAACATAAGAAGTTCCACCATGGCGACTTAGACCCTTCGGTCTTGTTTGAATTGTTGCCTTTTATATCGGACACCTTTGCTGGTATAATTAACGGATGTATTAGGAGTGGTGTATATCCAAGCATTTTAAAACGAGCGAGAGTTGTACCCGTTTTTAAGTGTGGTGACCGTAACATAACGGGGAACTATAGGCCAATATCTACTCTGTCTGTTTTTAACAAGGTGTTTGAAAATGTTATTTACAAACGTCTCAGCTCCTATTTTAATTCGTGTGGTATTTTATCTCACTTCCAGTTCGGTTTTAAGAAAGGTTCGTCAACATCGACCGCAATATTGTCAGTAGTTTCGGATTGTCTTGCAGCTCTCAACAAGAGAATGTTCACTATCTGCCTGTTTTTAGACCTTCGTAAGGCGTTTGACACAATTGACCCGATTCTCTTGATCACGAAGCTCGAGGCTTATGGAGTCGCTGGGCGTTCACTCGAGTTGATTAGGTCATATCTTACTGGTCGCACCCAATATGTTGCATGTGGTAACTCGTCCTCGTCTGATCAGCCTGTTTTGCTTGGTGTCCCGCAAGGATCTACTCTCGGCCCATTACTTTTTAACATCTTCATTAATGATATAACCTCACTGCCTGATGTTAAGTGTGCCCTATTTGCTGACGATGCAGTATTTTATGTGAGCGACGATAAATTTGCAAATGCCGTTCAAAGAGTTAAGCATTTTTTGATACGATTAACAAACTGGCTTCAACTGAACAGACTTGTGCCCCATGAGAAAAAAACAAAGCTCATGCTAATTACAACCAGAGACAGCCCAATCCTTCCAGACATTTTTTTCAATAATGTTAAACTAGAGTGGGTGACTGAATTTAAATATCTTGGCGTATTCCTCGATTCGAAGTTAACTTTTGGCTATCACATATCGCATGTCTGTGGTAAGTTGAGCCGTGCTCTTGGCATGTTTCATTGCCTCTCTAGGAAACTGCCACTGTGCTCCCTTAGGAGCATCTACTACAGCCTTGTCTACCCACATGTAATTTACTGTGTTGAGCTGTGGGGCGGTGGGCCACCCAGTGTTAGGTCAAAAGTCTCAATCCTGATGAATAAAATTCTGCGTGCAATTCTTAAAGTACAATATAATAACCATGTACCTGAAGTTCACACATCCAGCATGTACAAAGCATTAGAATTCCTTCAATTTGACGATATATACAGATTTTTTTTATTAAAACTAGCTCGTAGGTTCCTTTTTAACGATGACATATCTTTTAATAAGTATTTGTTACCGCTTGTCCCAACGAATAATTATGAGCTAAGGAACTATAGATTCAGACTACCCTATGTACGACTTAACGTGGAAAAATGTGGAACAATTTACCAAATGGTTCAAATGTTAAATACGTTGGATGCTGAATGGCTAATGCCGATGCCTGGGTACCGCTTTAAAAATGCATTTAAGAAATCAGCGGTTGCGCAATATTAGTCTCGCTTCCTATTCTAAAACTTTTAAATTTTACTTTTCTTTATGTGTGAGCGAGCGCAGTGATTTAATTAGCCATAAATCTGTGTCAGTTCCAGCAATGGTTAAGCACTTGTTCTTAAGCATGTGAGGGTTGCTGGAACTTTTTATTATCCCCTTATGTCTTATCATGTCAGTTTTATAGTGTTTTTCTCTTTTTCTTGTATTGTTGCAATTTTAATCTGGACCTTTGTTGTTAAGTTTTGCATTTTGTCCAATACTCTAGTCACTCGTACATTTCTCTAGTCATTATGATAGCTTGTGACCGTGTTTATGACATTTTTATTGTTTTGTCACTGCGATTGTACTTTTAGCGGTTTCATTATTTTCTGCGATTATCCCTTGTTCTATTAGGCCCAAGAATGTGAATGAGCTTGAAGTGACCCTTGTCACCTTTTAAGAGTACCTGTATTGTATAATAAAGAAGTCCGCGTTTGCGCATTATTAGGAACGCTTCCCTTTTAAATACTTTTAATTTTTACTTTTCTCTGTGTATTCTTGACAATTCTACTCTTACATATTCCCTTGTCACTTGATATTTTCCTATTTTATTTTCCTTTTCTATGTTACCCTCTAATGTGTTTTCCTCTTGTTACTGTATCTTTTCTCTGTTAGCTCGACTCGTTGGAACTCTTATTTTGGATGTTTAATAGTGTAGTTTTAAATTTTAGCAGTTGGTTGTACGATTTTCCCCTTGTTTTTATTAGGCCCAATAAGCGAATGAGCTTGACGTGGCCCTTGTCACCTTTTTAGATTACCTGTATTGTAATTTTAAACGTGACCTTGTGACAATAAATTCTATGGAGTTTCTATGGAGTTTCAATTATCAAGTTTCCAGAAAAACGTGTTTTTTCACAAAAAAAATTTTTTCCTTTTTTATCTTTTGAACTACAGGGTTTTCTATAATGAACACTTGAGCCTTTGTAGCTCTTTTTAAGCCCTTTCGATTGGTATAATTTACATTGCTGTAGCTTGCTAACTCTGGGAAAAAATATACAATAGAGAATAGGTGTTATTCTTGATATCAACCAATTTTTTTAATTTTTAATTTTTTTCACCATAATTCGCTTTTTTGTCAAGTCAACTTCTTTGTTTTATAGCTCTTTTCAAGCCCTTTGCATTGGTGTGCTCGCCATAGATGTAGCTATGATACTGCAGCTGTCATCGAGCTATGAATGAAAGCTGCGGTATCATAGATACCGCAGAACAGCTAAATTCTTAAATTGTCAAAAATCATAAAAAAATATTTACTCAGCGTAAGAATGTTTCGTTTGAATAATGGAAGCACTTTGAGTAGCCCATTAACGAACTATAATGCCATTCCCGCAGAGAAACACGCTCAATTGACCCCCAATAATGAGGGGGGCGGGGAGGGTTCAAGGTCACTCCACCCCCATCGCTTTTTCCCCTCTGGTGGGCGCATTATTTGGAGTAGACGTAAACGGAAAGTACCAATGGAAGCGCAAAAAAATCCGGTAAATCTGAAGGAGATGATAGTTGTCGATTTTGTGAATTTCGATGCCTTAGCATAGTTAATTAGATCGATATAAACAAGTTTTCTTCTATGCACTTTTTGTCTCAAATGAGTATTATATTAGTTATAGCGGTAAATGACTTACCGCAACTCCAGTCTTTGAAGCGGCAAGAAATTCTTTGATCGAGTTGTATGGCAACACTGCAATGGCGTCTTGCTTCCAGCGCTCTGTCTTGAAAGACGAAACCAAACCTACCGCTAAACCTCGTTAAATACTCATTTGACGAAAAAAGTGTATAAAATAAAAGTTGTTTATTTCGATGTTATTACCATGTTTCAAGCAACAAAAATTCGAAAACCGATGATTAGCTGTTTATTCGAGCGCATTCGTCATCAATGACGAAACTAAACTTGGCGCTATAAATCGTAAAATACTCATTTGAGACGAAAAAAGAATAGAAGAAAACTTGTTTTTTTTTATTCAAATAATTGGGTTCAGGCACCAAAAAGTGGAAAATCGACAACTGTCATCTTCAGATTTACCGAAAATCCGGTAAATCTGAAGGACTTGACAGTTGTCGATTTTCCACTTTTTGGTGCCTGAACCTAATTAAATGAATCAAAATAAACAAGTTTTCTTCTATGCACTTTTCGTCTCAAATGAGTATTTTGCGATTTATAGCGGTAAGCTTAGTTTCGTCATTGATGACAAATGCGCTCGAATAAACAGCTACTCATCGATTTTCGAATTTTTGTTGCTTGAAACATGGTAATAACATCGAAATAAACAACTTTTCTTCTATACACTTTTTTTGTCAAATGAGTATTTAACGAGGTATAGCGTTAGGTTTGGTTTCGTCTTTCAAGACAGAGCGCTGGAAGCGAGACGCCATTGCAGTATTGCCATACAACTTGATCAAAGAATTTCTTTCCGCTTCAAAGACTGGAGTTGCGGTAAGTCATTTACCGCTATAACTAATAAAATACTCACTTGAGACGAAAAGTGCATAGAAGAAAACTTGTTTATTTTGGTGTCATTAACCATGTTTAGCCATTACAATTTGCAAAATCGACAACTGTCATGTCCTTCAGATTTACCGAAAATCCTCACTAAGATGCATATAAAAGCAGAAAATCAACACATATCCTGATTTCTACGTAGACGGTGTCCTAAATTAAATTCCGCTTGGCGCACTTGCTTCCTTGGTGCAAAAAAGCCAACTTTAAAGTTGAATTACTCAAAAATAACATATCAGCCCCAATAATGTCCTTCCTGTAAACGTTTTTAAATGGGCTTCTTTACTGATTGTTCGAAACGGAATGTTTAATTTTAGTGGATCACCTAAACTCAATATTGACCATAAATTATTTTCATGATTGATCAGAAAATTTTAGAACTTTTCTAATTTGCATCACATCCTGAAATTTCATCATGCCTAGTCATCACTGTTCAAGATGTGCTCTATTTTATTATAAAAAAAAAGCTCATTATTATTGAACTCCCACATGCAAGGCTGTTAAGCATGTACTATAGGCTATTATATCTAAATTGAATCACAGATTAAATTCAAAATGCTCACTTCAGTCATAAGCCAACACTACAAAGCACTCAATTTGTCAGATGCAAGTGTTCATGTCCAATAATCTACTGTCAAATTATACTATTTTAAAATTTAACTCATTGGCATTATTTCTATGTGAAATTTTTCTCAGAACTTAGCACAGCAGAAAACTCAATAACTATCTCTTAAATACTATAACTCAAAGTCAAACCAACTGCAGTACAGTTCCTGACTCCACTCCTCATGGATAAATAATTTCTCAAAACTTTAACTCTACTCTCAGTCATCATTTTGCAGTTTACAATTTTTCCATGTTTTCACTAGGATCGATATTCACTGGATAGATCACTAAACCATACTCAGCCCCCTTGAGCAATATAACTACCCAAAAATAAAGGTGCATCACACAGCGCGGGCTTTTAGAGTAACTATATCACAGAGAAATTATCGCTAGCATATGTACTACATATTAGTAAATTGATCCTTGAACGCTCCTAGCTCTTGAGAGTTGGCAACTAATGTGACCAACACTTCATACAAATCCCTTGTTTATCTCGAATGAAGGTTGTTTAAACTTAATTCACCATCATATCAGTAACTTTTTGCAGCATGACATTGTTAATAATTATTCAACATTCTGAGTATTCAACAGCTTAGCATCATAGTAGTCACACAGGAAAACAGAAGCACATTACAATTTTTTCGAGAAATTTATCGCCACTGAAGTGACTGCACGATTTCAATACCTTTTGTTATTATTCCGTTAGCTATATTATTGTTGAGTGTTGCTAACTGTCTTATACAGAAATCCACCAAAAAATTGAAGGAGGAAAGAATTTGTTCATCTTAAAAAAACAGACTTCTCGAATACGTCATCTTATGAGGAGATAAATTTTTGTTATTTTTTTTTTAAAAAAAATGTTAAAATATGTTCATAATATATGTGTTTTGTCAGTAAAGCTCATATTACACCTACGGTGTGAAGCGACGGTATGGATCGACGGTGAACTTGCTATAGCTCCTCCCACGAAAGGATTGAGCGTCCGTTTTAGTACTTTGAATGGGCCCTCATAAGGACGTGTGAGGGTTGGCTTTATAGCGTCTATGCGAACATACACATGTGTGCAATGTTGCAATGCAGGATCTAATTTGTCCTATGAGTGAGGAATTCGTGGAGCTACATACTTGATCTGACGCATGCAATCCTTGAGACAGGTTACATATGCGGAACGGTCAGCAGATGAAGCAACCGTAGATGCCTTCATTATTATTGAGCGTCAGTGCACACCTTTAATGAATGTTGACGTTACCAGTTTAAAGTTTGGGTATTTTGATTGATTTTAAATAGAACAAAGTTTTGTGTTCCGTGATGAAAAAGGGTCACTAGACGCCGAAGAGGCATCAAAAATTAAAATGAATTAGGTATGGCCAATTGCTCTGAAGGAGTTAGGGTCCGGGCGCAGTAATTTCAAGCGTCAAATAATCAACACAGGTATGTTCATAAAAAAACACAGTGCGAACCATCACTTGGGGTAATTGAAACGAGGTATGGCTCGCCTTTTCGTTTATTTGGGTAGTAGTTGGACGTTGAAGGCGAGGCTTGGTTCTTGGTTCGTGAGAAGTTCTTGGGAAGACTCCGAGGCGATTGAAGAAACTTCAGATGGTGCGCTTCCAGCTCAGGCTTGGGGAAACGTGTACTGGAGTGTGAAGTTTAGGATGGTGTTAAGTGTGGAAGGTTCCGACATGTAATGACTGGTCATTAACGTTTTCTCAATAGTGTTTTTCGAAAACGTAAGAGAGGGATAATAAGACAAGTCACGGGATAACTCAGCTATATCTTGTTTATTGAAGGAAGCCGTGATGACCGATGGCGTGCTTGATTTCGGACGATCTTCTCTTATTTGGGAAACTCCGTGCAGGCGAGGTCCGGTGAGCGATGACGTTGGCCAGGTGTAAGTGAGTGTTTTTTTTTTTTGTGGAGGTTACTTTCAGATTGCGGGCAATTTAACAAGCCAGAGAATTAGGACTTTGAAAGTTGCTTCAAATCCTAATTTTGAGCCGTGATTGACGATGGTCACTCCATTTTACGTGGTCTTGGAGTTTAAGAATATTACGCCCTGAAGACAAATGTCCGTAGTTGGAGCAGATGAATGTTTAGCCAGTAAATTAGATAATTATACCAGGCTGAAATCAGGCTCGCAAAACCGAGGCAAATGCAAGGCAATAAGGTCGAGTTAAATGGTGTAACTCGAAGTTTGAGTTGTATATAAAATAATAGGCCACGTGAATTTAACTTGTAAAGCTCAAGCCCAAGGAATGTGTGTTGTGGCGTTTGGTGCCGTCGAGGATAAGAACGGTGTAACGCACAGGCCAAAAAGGCACGAGAGAGTGACGCGGAAAACGACGCGTCCCGCGCGGTGTTGCCAATCACAGAGGCTTCTCTCTCGAAAATGTCTAACGCTATATTATATCTTATGCATTTACACAAAAACTTCCAGGATTACTAATTATACGTAGAAAATTATTAATAATAATTTAGAGTAAGATTTTTAATGTCAATAAGTATTTTATTTAAGTGCGAATGAGAAATTTTATAATTTTACACTTTTTTAGCTAATGCTACATTACCCCCCAAGGCGTAGACCGAAAGGTCCACCCGCTGCAATCATTTGTAGCGGGAAGGACTTCGAACTACGCGACCATGCCGGGTTTGGCGGTCGGAAAATGTTACTGAGCGGGGAAGCTTCACCAAACGGGTCTGCAAATTTAGATCAGCAAGAGTTTTTGGTACAGGAGTTACTGCAGCGGTCTCGTAAGGTCTCTCCAGACTTGTCGCTGTTTCAATAAGAGAGCTAGAATTAGAGTCTACGATAGGCTCAGGGATAGGGTTTGAAGGTACAGGCACAAAGAAAGGATTACACTCAAGTTGACTAGGCAACAATGCAGCCAACTGAGGAAACTGAGGTGGACGATATGATCGAGTCTCAGTGGAAAGGAAGTTCTGTGAAGAGAATGAAGAGTTAGAAATCACACTATTATCGGAGGTATACGCGACCTTTAATCGATCTATGCTCACAGGGTCGGGTGAACCAGATCTATCAAGGACGAAATACTTTGGCGTCCGTTTTAGTACTTTGAATGGGCCATCATAAGGACGTGTGAGGGTTGGCTTTATAGCGTCTATGCGAACATACACATGTGTGCAATGTTGCAATGCAGGATCTAATTTGTCCTATGAGTGAGGCATTCGTGGAGCTACATACTTGATCTGACGCATGCAATCCTTGAGACAGGTTACATATGCGGAACGGTCAGCAGATGAAAATTCAGGCAAAGGTTTTGGGTCAACAATGTCGCCCGGGAGGCGAAGCGTCTTTCCATACAACATTTCTGCTGCTGTGCACTGCTGATCCTGCCGATGCAAGTTTCGGATGCTCAATAATACTACTGGAAGTCTGTCGGTCCAGTCGTGACTGCAATTCAGGCAACGTAATGCACTCTTTAAATCTCTGTGGACTCTCTCAATAAGTCCATTCGACTGCGGATGATACGCGGTAGTGCTGGTGTTTACACAACCTAAAGCGGTGCTAAGCTCACTCCAGAATTTGGAGGTAAATTGTGATCCCCGGTCATGCGTGACACTTAAGGGAACCCCAAATCTGGAAATCCAATTACTCATGAAAGCGCGAGCTACAGTATCAGTTTGGGTATCTGGAAGAGGCACCGCCTCAACCAATCTAGAGAATCTATCAATTATGGTTAACAAGTAAGAATGACCGCGCGACAAAGGCAACGGACCCACCAAATCTAGGTGTACGGAGTCGAATTTGTGTCCAGCAAATGCACAACTCTGTAGCGCTGCACTATTATGTTTTATGATAGGATGCCTGTAATATAGCGAGTAGTGTAAGTTCTAGTTAGAGAGACCATAAGTTGGCAACGCTCGAGAGAGCAACACTCGCAAGTCAGTCTGCGATTGGCCTCGGGTTCAACAACAAGTACATGTTGACCGAGTGTGTATATAATTACTACTGTGGTTGGTATCTAACTTCTTAAGTTCTAAACTAATGTACTAATTCTATTCTACCCTATACTATACATTTCCCGTCTATCTCCGCTCTACCCTCACTAGCCACAGTACCACCTTTTGAGTATAAAGTTAAGGTATCCAAGAGGTGAGTGAACTATTTACCTAACTTGCTGTGTCATTGCAATTGTCTATTGTGTTCAGTACTATAACTATGTGGTGTCTATGTGGAACCTATGCTGTGCTCTAGTGTAGGGCTATCCACTCCATAATACTGGCGACGAGGATTTTTTTTGTAGAACTATTGGGAGAGGCTAGACTAATGAAGGAACTCAGAATTTATAATATTATTCAGTGACTAGAGTATTGATGCTGTAAATTTCTGATTTTTTTTAACAAGGTGTATTATTACAGTCTCTTAAATTGGCTACTCTTGCAACTGATATTGTTGCTACTACTATTTCAGGTAGATATCTGACAATTAGCTGTAAAGCTGGGTAAAAATGCCAATGCTAGGCTCAGTGGGAGAATTCAATCCTTTAGAGGAAGAATTTCCAGAATATGAAGTCAGGCTGAACTGCTTCCTGAGTATTAATTGTGCTGCCTTCGCAGCAATTTAGGAAATTTCTATTTTCAAACAGCGGTAGAAAATTTGTGCCTTCGAATATCGAGGGAACCAGTCCGCACGTTCACTCGTTTTCCGGAAACGCTCTCTTCCGGTACATTAGGTATTTAAACTCTGCGAGCTGAGTAGAGGCCGCCAGTTGTGTTGAAGTAGTGTGTAGACTCCAGAGAAGGAAATGTAAGTAAAGAGTGCTAAATATTAAGTGCATTGGGTCCCTATAGATGTCTGTTTTGTGTCTCCTACTAGACAGTGAATTCTTAGGTCCTAGAAAAGCTAAAAGATTTCAGGGGATGTTAGAATGTGTGCTGTCACAGTTTTTTCTGTTTGTGCTTTTACAATTCTAGATACTGATTCTTCATTCGCGGTGCCAATATAATGTAATGCTGTGTTTACCTATTTGTACCTGGCTCAAATTGTCTAGTGGTATTGCCCTGTGTTGGACAGGGTTGTGAGACTTTCTTGCAAACACTCAGTCATGTTTTGATTATATTGTTGAGCCTGATTTGTTCTGTGCTTGTCAGTGCTACTTAATTTATTCGCTGGAATTCACAGCTGGATTCATTGTGCTCAGTTGTTGATTTGATCTAAGCACATTGCATTATATAGATCCTTGTTATCATTCACGATTAATGTTAGTGGATTTAAACTCTGGTATTTGGACTCTAGAATTGTGTAATTCCTCACTCAAGTTGCTATTTTACCAGTCTGTAGAGTGTGGTGGTTTTTGCCTATTTTTATTTGTGTGATTTTAACTGTGCTGCGGATATTTTATATTGCCTGGTTGATGATGTGTTCATGCCTGTTAGGTAACTATTTACTTGTTCAGAGGTGTCTAAGTGTGCCCCCTTGTTCACTTATTAACCACCTTTATAGATGGGTGTGTTTTAACTATGCCCAGGTGGTACTATAGATTGATAGACTTTGGTGACTAGTCATGTGAGTCAGAAACAACTCAAGTTGTCAGGCACTGTTTACGTAGGAATAGCTGTGTAACTTTAGTTCAGCGTCTACCGGGTTGGACATGCATTTTTATATGGGTATGGGCGTACTGTTATTTTCCGTGGGTACTTCCCGCGAGATTATCGAAAGAAAGTCGTACTATTTGGGGACATTAATAGACTGGGACGATCACGGTGTTTATTTCATAGTACGTGGAAACCAACTCTAAACGACGAGGTGCAAGGTTTAGGAAGCGTGACTCAACGTCTTGCTAACGTGCTAAAGTGAGCTGAACAATTATAGAGTGTATCTCGAAATCGGGTAGTTCGAGTTAAAGGAAAATATGTCCTCTAAAATAAATGATATCAGCAGTACAGGCGTACAAAGGACAAAAGGTGTAAAATACGAAGGGGTAAAAAGAAAAAGACTGAGGTCAAAGGGGGTAGCACGATTGATGATCTGCACAACACATGAAAACCAGGCGTTAGTAATGTAAGTCGCCTAACAGAGGAACAAAATACATAACTGTACAAACCAAAGCATTTACACGTCAGCATTACTAATCGTATTCGAATAACAATACGAGATAGATTTATTGGCAATTGTAATAGAACTGACGGGCGTAGACAAGATAATTATTTTAATCTTGGTAATTTAATTTAATTCGTTCCACTCATCTCTTTTAATAACACTTGAACACGCGCGAGCTAAACTAATTACTTTATGCATAGGGATTTCTAACTTAAACACATCATTTAAAGAACGAGGGAACGTATCACTGAAGAAGTTGTCGTAACACTTATGGCTCTGCGACGCCGCAACACAATGCTTGACACTAAGAGCCGGTCGGCTCGTTCGTTAGATATTATCAATTTTACATCCTCACTACATTACTTAATACTAAACACTATGATACATCAATGTGATTCTTATTTTCACAAAAACCTTGATTCGTACATGACACTGCCTAAAAGGTCTTAAACACACAAAATAGTTATAACCGAAAGCAGCGACTCACCAGTTTGATCGGAGCACTTGTTTACACTATGAAGTTTAGCGGAGGAATGGGCTGCTGAACAGCGAACCCTGCTTGAAGAGCGTGAATGTTGCCATAAAGTGGCACTGAACTCGTCTCATGAGACGGTGTAGATTTTATCTATTTTAATATTTATTTATCTTTTAAATAAAAGACTTTTAAAGTTACAAAATTACTTTTAATATTAAATTCTAAATTTGTATTAAGTATTCAGTAATTTTTCCGGGCACCACAGCACTACCCCGGCCAGACGCGGAGCGCCCTCAGACACCAAAATAGTGGTAGTCCGCTGAGGGTTTGAAACGAACGGTACGACCCGATCTAGTGCGAGGAGGAGGTAGCGAGGGTGCTGAAATGACCTCAGGACAGCGCGGAGAAGGCTGAGGAGGAGGAGGAGGTTCAGGAGGAGTCGGAGATGAGGGTGTAGAAGAGGGTTTAGAAGAGGTAGGGGTACGACTATAGGCGGGTTTCAAGCGATCAATCGATACGTTTGAATCACCCTGAGGAAGTTTAAGCTTAAAAAATTTTGGGTTACGTTCTAGGACTTCGTAAGGACCTGAATAAGGGGCTTCTAAGCTCCTCTTGATCCGGTCGACTCGCAACCAAACTTTTTTGCAATTCTGTAAGTCAACGGGCACGTAAACAGGTGGTGAATCATGGCACGAACCTTCGGAAAGGCGTCGGAAATCGAACTTATGCATTTCGTTGACAAAGGTTTGGATAACGTCCGAAGAAAATGTTCTAGGCCTTGTATCGGCAACTAAAGGTTGAGGACAAAGCATATAGGCGCCAGTCACGGCGGTGAAAGGAGAAAAACCAGAAGAGTTTGGAGTCATGTGCAAGCCTAGCAGAACGATAGGAAGGGAGAAATACCAATTTTCTCTACGGGCCATAATGGCAGCTTTAAGAGTTCGGTGCAATCTTTCAACTAGGCCGTTGGACTGCGGCCTGTAGCTGCACGTGCGAACATGGTGAAAACCTAGGAGGTTCGCTAATTCACTGAAAAGTTCTCCCTCAAACTGTGCGCCTCTGTCGGTCACCACTTCCAACGGGACACCAAAGCGTGATATCCATCCGGATACGAAGGCAATGGCGACCGAGGAAGCAGTGGTATCAACCAGAGGAACAGCTTCGCACCATCTAGTAGCGCGATCAATGCAAGTCAATAGGTACTTGAAGGGTAAAGAAGTTGTAGAAGTAGGTAAGGAAGCAGGAGGAAGAGGGCCCACAATGTCGATGTGGACAGTGTGGAAACGATCAGATTGCGGAGCGATAGGGCTAACAGGAGATTTGGTGTGTTTATGCACTTTTGCCTGCTGACAATTTTCACAATATCGGACGAAACGATGGACATCTTTGTCCATATTGGGCCAGAAAAACCGGGCTTTCACATTTTTGGCAGTATTTTTATAGCCCGGATGTGCGAGATTGTGCAAGAACGCTATGATCTGCTCGCGACAAGCGAGGGGAACATAGGGTCGAGGACAATCGGTAGAGGACTCGCACCATAGTTTAAGATCAGGAGCAATATCGAAGGGCGTCAGCCTTTCTTTCAAACCACTCGTTTCAGGGTCGTCAGCTTGGGCTATAGCCAGTTTTTTTAGATCGAATACGTCCACTGATGTCACAGAGACAGGACGCGACAAGCAGTCTGCTACTACGTTCAGATCGCCTTTAATATACTCAATTGAAGTCACGTATTCCGACAGGAAAGACAACTGTCTTTGCTGCCTATCTGATTTAGCAAGAGTTTTGGAGTAAAAAGCCGACACAAGTGGCTTGTGGTCAGTGAACAATGTCACTGAGTGGCCGTCAACGAGTGATTTGAAATGCAGCACCGCCAGGAATGCGGCAAGTAGTTCACGATCGTACGTCGAGTACGTCTTTTGAACATCGGAAAGTTTCTTAGAAAAGAAAGCGACAGGTGCAGGTTGGGAGTCAATCAGCTGGTACAGTGCTGCTCCAACAGCGAAGTTAGAACTATCGGAAACAAGATGATATTCAGAAGCATCAGGAGAAGGAAAATGAAGAGTTGGACAGTCGGCGAGAGCCTGTTTTAGGTCACTAAAAGATTGCTCTGCTGCCTCAGTCCAAGGCAATTGTTTAGTTGACGGATAGTTACGCAAGAGTTCGGTTAGACCGAGAGCTTTGGTGGCAAAAGAAGGGATCATGGGGCGAAAAAAATTAAGCATGCCCATAAAACGTCGCAAGTCTCGAGAACATTGAGGACGGGCGCAGTCGGCAATCGCAGCCACTCTGTCAGCGGGAGGTCGTATGCCGTCCGCGCTCACCTCATAGCCAAGGAAGGTCAGTTTAGATTGGAAGAAACTGCACTTGTCAATCGACAATCGCAATTTATGTTGAGCGAGAAGGGTAAGAACAGTGGACACATCATTTAAGTGCTCTTCCTCGGTTTCGGAGGCAATGAGAATATCATCCAAATAGACGATGACGTTTTTTACGTTAACGAATAGGGCATCTATGTACCTCTGAAACGTCGGACCGGCATTCTTTAATCCAAAAGGCATGTACAAAAATTCATACAAGCCAAATGGAGTCGTTACAGCAGTTTTAGGGATAGATTCAGGAGCAACAGGAATTTGTAGGTAAGCGCGCTCTAGATCGAGCTTAGAAAAGATTTTTTTTGAGTGTAAGGACATTGTCAGAGAGCGAAGGTGAGGAATAGGGTATCTATCACATACAGTGAGAGAGTTAAGTACACGGTAATCTCCACAAGGTCTCCATTTACCAGGTTCCTTCTTTGGAACGAGGTGCAACGGCGATGCCCAAGGAGAATTGGACCTTCTAATGATGCCTGCATTCAACAGAAATTCAAATTCCCTTCGAGCTGCTTCAAGTTTAGAACCCGTTAACGGTCGTGGCTTGAAGTGGACGGGGGAGCAAGAACCAGTATCAATTGAGTGCTGCACGGGGCAGTCGGTTGATGCATCGTTTGAACCGAGTCGTAAGGGAGAGGTCAAAATCGGGTGGTCGGCCAAGATTTTGCGTACACGGGGATCTATTTGGGTCAAATCAGCGGAGTACGCGGTTAAGGGATCCTTCGAAAAATGAAGGGGAATTTTCCTACCTGTCAAGGTATCTATTAGATTACTGTTCTGGCAGTCAACAAGTATCGAGTGCGCGGCCAAGAAATCAATTCCTAGGATCGGCTGAACTACCTCCGCAATGACGAATGTCCATTGCAAAGATCTTCCCAACCCTTTAATGTCCACTACAAGATCGGCCTCGCCTCTGCAATTAATTCTTTCCCCTGACGCTGTAGAGAGTGTTACTGCAGTGGGACGTAGGTATCCTACCTCACAGGAGGGTGGTAAAATGCTAATCCCCGCCCCTGTATCGATGAGCAGATTAACCTCACTGCGACCTATACGTGCGCTTACTGAAAGCGGTCGTCCGACGGTCACAGCTTGAACAGACGACCGATCTAGTTTTCCGACCTACGGAACGGGCTAGCAGGTCTAGCGGGAGAAGGAGCTCTACTTGAGGGTCGAGAGACCGGCAAACCGGGTTTGTAATTAGAGCACCAGCGCCGGCATGATCTAGCTTCATCCCCATAGTAAAGGTGTGCTCTACAGACCCTAGGACGCTGGTTTGAACGAAAAGCTCTGACACCTATTGGTATGTTGGGGCTGTCATATTTCCCAATTCTCTCCTCGTGTGCGTTCCGGGCGTTACTTCGGTAATTCATGTGTGCTCCCGCCTCAGGTGCCCTTTCCCTAAAATTTGGTTCCACGGCAGCTACCTGATGTCGTGGAAGGTACTCCATGTAGGTTTCTGCAATGGACGCCATAGTGTCCAAGTCGTGCTCCTGGCGCGCGGCTATCCAGGGGCGTATGGCTTCAGGCAAACTGCTCACGAACTTGAGTCGGAGGAAATCCTCCGACAGGCCTAAGTTGCTTTCAGCGGCTAAAGTGCGTAGCTTTGACAGAAATTCCCTAGGTCTGTCATGGCAATACAACCCCTTCTGTGAAAGGAGCTCATCAAAGAGTTCCTTTTCGGATCGGGAGTACCGTGCACGCACAAACTCTTTTAACCCCTCATAATCAGCTGCCTCTATGAGCGTTTGTGGTATATGACGAGCTATGCGGCTACTCAACGCGCCTAATGCGTGGTGGAACTTTAACGATGAGCGACGCACCCCGGCGACAATAAACTGGCTTTCGAGAATGTTGAAAAACATGTGAGGATAAGCCTCATCAAAGTCGGGGGGACGTACCAATGCTGCGTTTGTGGGAATGTGCGGCTCATTGTCGTCTACGGTGTCTTGACCGTTATTGTTTGGTGGTGGGGGTTCCATTTCTTTGCTCCCCCAATGAAAATAGGAAAAGGAGAAATATATATATAGCGAAAGAATTTGAAAAATTGAAATAAATGCGATGCGTAAATACAGGAAACGTCGAAAATAGGATACGTTCGCGGAAAAGGGGGAAAAGAAAAAAAAATAATGTGAAATATAATAGTTATAGCGATAGAAGTTGGAGGAAAATGTAGTGCGGGAAATAGAGAAAACGTCGCAATAGGGGAAACTCGCTGGAAAAAGCAATCAATAAAAGAAAAAAAAAAAAGGAATAGGAAATATAGAAAAGAGCTCGCTTGCGAAATATACTATGGTGCACCGGAATGGACTCACTACTTATGCCATGAAAAGCAAATCAAGAAAACACAAAATATTCAAAATAAAAAAAAAAAATATGTGCTCGATCACTGGTGAATTCGCTACTCACGATAATTTTGCAGTCTTCGGCTCTTGTACGCCCTGGGGTCTTCTTTTCTTGGTTCTTGGTGTCGGCGTCCACCGGTTGGCTTGCAGGAGTTCGGCTGCTGGCTTCGGCGATCGGCTATGCTACCCCCTTTGTTATTATAATTATGTATAATGGGTGTATTTTTATGAATGAGGAAAAATATGAGTTGGGTGAAAATAGCGAAGGTGGGTGTTGGAGCGAAAGGGGTCACCAGAATATGGGCGTACTGTTATTTTCCGTGGGTACTTCCCGCGAGATTATCGAAAGAAAGTCGTACTATTTGGGGACATTAATAGACTGGGACGATCACGGTGTTTATTTCATAGTACGTGGAAACCAACTCTAAACGACGAGGTGCAAGGTTTAGGAAGCGTGACTCAACGTCTTGCTAACGTGCTAAAGTGAGCTGAACAATTATAGAGTGTATCTCGAAATCGGGTAGTTCGAGTTAAAGGAAAATATGTCCTCTAAAATAAATGATATCAGCAGTACAGGCGTACAAAGGACAAAAGGTGTAAAATACGAAGGGGTAAAAAGAAAAAGACTGAGGTCAAAGGGGGTAGCACGATTGATGATCTGCACAACACATGAAAACCAGGCGTTAGTAATGTAAGTCGCCTAACAGAGGAACAAAATACATAACTGTACAAACCAAAGCATTTACACGTCAGCATTACTAATCGTATTCGAATAACAATACGAGATAGATTTATTGGCAATTGTAATAGAACTGACGGGCGTAGACAAGATAATTATTTTAATCTTGGTAATTTAATTTAATTCGTTCCACTCATCTCTTTTAATAACACTTGAACACGCGCGAGCTAAACTAATTACTTTATGCATAGGGATTTCTAACTTAAACACATCATTTAAAGAACGAGGGAACGTATCACTGAAGAAGTTGTCGTAACACTTATGGCTCTGCGACGCCGCAACACAATGCTTGACACTAAGAGCCGGTCGGCTCGTTCGTTAGATATTATCAATTTTACATCCTCACTACATTACTTAATACTAAACACTATGATACATCAATGTGATTCTTATTTTCACAAAAACCTTGATTCGTACATGACACTGCCTAAAAGGTCTTAAACACACAAAATAGTTATAACCGAAAGCAGCGACTCACCAGTTTGATCGGAGCACTTGTTTACACTATGAAGTTTAGCGGAGGAATGGGCTGCTGAACAGCGAACCCTGCTTGAAGAGCGTGAATGTTGCCATAAAGTGGCACTGAACTCGTCTCATGAGACGGTGTAGATTTTATCTATTTTAATATTTATTTATCTTTTAAATAAAAGACTTTTAAAGTTACAAAATTACTTTTAATATTAAATTCTAAATTTGTATTAAGTATTCAGTAATTTTTCCGGGCACCACATGGGAATAGCCGTGTAACTTCAATTCAGCATCTACCTGGTTGGACATTAGTGTGTAGAGCCTACTGCCTGACCTTAGTATTTAACCCTTTCGGTACGACAATTCAAATGGTTTGGGTAAAAACTTCCAGGGAAAAAAGTTGTCCTTACCCTGAATTTTCAGTGAAATTGACCTAGTGTGAGTGCTTTTAGCTTAAGCAAGTGCCTACTTCTTTATTTTAATTTTAAAATTTTTTAATCTTTGAAGCTCTATGCTTGGCGACAGAAATTTTTGATGTTGATGATAAAGTTTTTGTAGTTACGTAGAAATTATTTATAAGTTTTGCCGGAATTTACCAAAAATAAACAAAGTTCAGAAAAAGTTTGCTCTAGTTAAATGGAAAGGGTATTGAATGTGTTGCACGGGCCCTGTAGCATGAACTTACGCGTGCCTATGCTACAGGGTCCTATGGTAATTACAGGGTCTTATGGTAACCTATGGTAATTAACGCGTGCAGGCTTCTAGAATTGTTTAAAACCTTGTTTAATGATTGTTTGTAATTTCCCTAATTTTGTTATTTACGCCAAAATATTCCCTCACTAGTTAAATTACTTTACAATTAGCTTAGATGGCCTAAACTGGAAGCACTAGCCATCTTGGCACTGGAGTAGCCGTTAGTACCGAAAGGGTTAATGAGGGCCTCATTAGGTTGACTGGTTATATCTGATTGTGCCATTGGGATGCTCGTATGAAAATTGTACTAAGTCTCGCCAATGATTTGGGTGTTGAATGAGCCGCTGAAGTATTACCCGTGTTCTCTGAATTAGATTTTCTTGTGCCAGTGATGCAGTTCTGCCCCAATTTTTGCGTCCTTATTTTCTGGTTTGCCCTCTGAATCACTTTTAGATATGCAATCTCTAAAAACTGTATATTTTTTGTATTACTTTTGTGCTAACTAGACCTTTCTATTTCAGGAAAATTTATGTGCAATAAATGGCTGCTTAAGACAAGTTTTGCATCATCCGTGGACTTTTCTGAACCTTCCCCTCGTCGATAGAAATTGTTGAGGCAGTCACAATAAATTTTCAACAACATCTCTGCAATGTCTCAAATGGCCAAAAGAAGCTCAAAGAAAACCCTTAAACTAGCTGAAGTTGAAGCCGTAAAGACCTACGACGATCTTTATGAAGCCCTGTCCAGGGAGAGTCCAGGAGAGGATGAGACGTCGGCCATCTTATCCTTCATAGCTGAACTTAAGGTCAAGCGCGATCAGTTCATCACTTCAAGCAGAGCCTTTGAAGGTTCCTTGGAACGAGCAGGACATAAGCAGCGGTACCATGAGCAATTTTTGAAGAGACGTGTGATGCTGGAAGACTGCTTTGGTCGCATCGCGACGCTCAACAAACAGATGGAGAGGCTTGGAGGGGACATGGTTTCCAACCTTGATCCCAAAGACCTGTCTTCTCTGCGTAGTGAGAGAATGAGTAAACTTACCTCCGTAAGAAGAGAAAAAGTTGGACCTTTTTCCACACCACTGTCGGTAGCCTCTGAGGTTTCTACTATCTCAGAAGGAGAGGATGAAGAATATCAAGAGCAGGAAAGCAACCTAGATGATCCGGCAGGGCTGATGGAACACGCTTCCGTGAGCTCTCGCAGGTCGATTCTAGAGCCTAGAGTAGAGGCAAACCATAGACTGAGAGCTCCTAGGCAGGGAAGCACTCTAGATGCAGCTTCTGTTCACCTTATCCGGGCCGGGCTGTTGAAGACCCCTGCCAACCCCTTCAAAGGAGACATCGGATTGTACCATTGCTGGGAATCTGATCTGAAGAATCGACTGCAGGGACTAGCTTTGGGCCCCATCGAAGAGCTACAAGTTTTGGCGGCCAATACCGCGGGTAAACCCAAGGAGTACGTTCAGAGAACTATGAGGTCAGTCATCGGAAACAATGCAGAGGCAGTGTTGCAGGTGGTATGGAACACCCTTCGTGAGCGTTATGGTTCGGACTGGTTGCTAGCAGAACACACGGCAGACCAACTTCGGAACTTCCCAAACATCCCTCCTGGGGATCTTACCGCTCTCCAGGATTTCTTAGATTCTACGAGTACCGCACTTACCAACGCAGCAAGATCGGACGAGCTGGAGGAGTTTTGCACTACCAGAGGCATGAGGCTCTTGGCACTCAAACTCCCGCCAGATCTGCAACGCAGATGGCATAGGAAAGCATCTGACCTACGAGCCAAGAGTGGGCAGCGCCCAACGTTCTCCTTCTTCAACCAGTTCCTAAGAGACGAAGAAAGAGCGATGAGGGATCCATTTTTCAACCCAGCACTGTCAGGCGGAAGACCCAAGCCCGTTCGGGTCCTGCACACAAGCGCTGACCAGAATACCAAGAAAGAGTCTAGTGAAGGTGATCAGTCCATGGTGGCCTACAACAAACCTGAGTCAAGATATGAGGCGCAAGGACCTCACAACAAAAAACCTCCGGAAACGGACCATAGAATCAACAAATGTATTTTCCACAAGGTCGACGCCCATGGAACCTGGGAGTGCCGGTCCTTTGGAAGACTACCCATCGACCAGAAGAAGAAGCTCATCACCGAGGCGAAGGTATGCTTCCGATGCCTTGGTCCCCATTACATCAGGAACTGCGACAAACAAGTGAAGTGTTCTCACTGTCAAGGCTCACACTTGACGGTCATGCACCGGGCAAGCACTAAACCGGTGACCCCTGGTGAGGTCGCCACCTGCACCAGAACGGGATGCCTCGGTCTCGAGTCCAGGGAATTTTCCAAGACGCTGTTAGTAGATGTCACCTCGACGTCCACCCAGAGAAAAGTGCGTTGTTACGCCATCATTGACGAGCAAAGCTCAAGATGCTTTGCGGACCCTTCTCTGATAGAACAGCTCGATCTTAAGGCCACTCCCTGGAAGTACGCCCTCAGAACACTGAGTGGTCTGTCGTCTGAGGTGGAAGGACACGCCATCACCGGGCTCAAGATAAGGGGTGTGGGTGAGAACCGATGGCATCAGCTACCCACTACATGGACCAACGAAAATATCCCGGACACGACTGACGAAGTAGCCACTCCCGACGTTGTGAAGAAGCTCAGCCAAGTTGCGCACCTGGTCAAGCACTTCAATGAGCATGATCCTTTGGCTCGGTCACTGATACTCATCGGAAGAGATGCCGTGTCGCTCATGGCATCTAGACACTATGGAGTACGAGGTCCTCTTGCCTGCAAGACCGCCCTGGGCTGGGCACTGGTGGGACCATTGAACGGAGGAGCGAGAACCCAGCAGACCACTGCCCTGCGGACGTCATTCGTGAACCACGAGGATCATCACTTCTCGATCAAGATACGTGGGCCCAACCCTGGGAGGCAGACGCTCGACGTCTTTGAGGAGCGAGTCGACGACGAGATCCAGGGTCTGAGTGTGTTAGACAATAAATTTGTAAGTATTTTGAGAGCTGGTATCGAAGTGAAAGACGATAGGATTGTTGCGCCCTTACCCATTACTAGAGATCCACCAAATTTGTGTAATAATTACGTGTCTGTATTGGGAAGAACGAACACGACGTTGGGAAAACTGCGTCGAGATCCCTCAAGTGCTACACTAAGTCTCGAGAAAATGCAATCGTACATTGACAATGATCACGTTGAGGAAGTAGTCGCAGGGGAACTTCCTGAGAAAGGCGTGGGATGGTACTTGCCTATCTTCCCGGTAAGGCAAGCCCAAGAAGGGAAAGTTAGGTTGGTGTTCGATGGTTCAGCAAAGCACAAGGGACACTGCCTCAATGATGAGTTGTTGACGGGCCCCGATTTGAACAACAGCCTTCGGGGAATATTGCAGAGATTCCGACTCCACCAGGTAGCCTTTACAATTGATATAAAAAATATGTTCCACAATTTTCGAGTCAAGATTGAAGACAGGGACTATCTGCGTTTCTTTTGGTTCAAAGATAATCGGGTTACTAACGAGATTGTCCCCTACAGAGCTAAGGTCCATGTCTTCGGGTTGCGGAGCTCTCCGGCCGTCGCGGCGTTCGCCCTTCGCCATATCGCCGACCTGGGCGATGCATCCGGACGCCCGAGCCGGGCCACTGACTTTCTCCGTCATGCGACGTACGTTGATGATGGGTCTGCTAGTTTGGACTCCCCAGACGAGGCCAGGGAGCTGCTTGGCGAGGTGCGGTCTCTGTTGCACAAGTATGGGTTGAACATTCACAAAGTTGCCACGTCTGACACTCGGGTAACGGTGGGTCTGCCAGACGAGGAACTAGCCGCACCAAAGACTGTCACTTGGGACGGATCCGTTATCCAACGAACATTGGGGATCCATTGGAACGTCTCCGAAGATCTGTTAATATTCAAGGTCAATATCCCGGACAGACCCTTCACTAGGAGGGGTGTGCTGTCTACTGTGAACTCCTTCTTTGACCCCCTTGGACTAGCTGCGCCTCTTATTTTGGGTGGCAGACTTCTACAAAGAAAGGCGCTGTCTGATAGCACTGCCGAAACTAACCAAAGCTCCACTCTGTGGGACGAACCTCTACCTAAGAAACTGGAAGAGCATTGGGAATCGTGGAAAGACGGACTGAGAAGATCAAAGGAAATACGCCTCAGTCGGTGCGTGAAGCCGCGCGACTTTGGGGAGGTTTCACGGCACTCGCTTCACGTTTTTTGTGACGCCTCTCAGGAGGCCATTGGCTATGCGATTTATTTGCGGCTGACCAGTACCCGAGAGCAGAAACATTCCACCTTGATCAACGCCAGTTCGAGGGTGGCACCTAGGGCAGCTACCACCATACCACGGTTGGAACTGTGCGCCGCAGTCGAAGCAGTACTGGCAGCAAGAGAGACCCTCAACGACCTCAAGGTGAATGTGCAAGAAGTCAGATACTACACGGACAGTCAAATTGTTCTTGGATACCTGAAAAATGAGGATAAACGCTTCACCAGATATGTGACCCGGAGAATAGAGTTGATTAATAAGCATTGCTCTCCGACTCAGTGGTACTTCGTAGACACGAAAGAGAACCCCGCAGACATGGCTACTCGTCCCACGGATGTAGAGCAGCTCGTACACAGCCATTGGTTCACCGGCCCTGCCTGGATATTAGAAGATTGCGTCGTCGACGCTCAGCCCCCTTTTGAGGAAGCGCAACTAACAGAATCGTTGCCGGAGACCAAAGCCTTCACGACCTTGACCGGTTCGCCACCTCCATTTCGTACGGTGATGGACCGACTGAGTAGGTGGACCAGGCTTCTAGGGGTTACCCGCACCGTGCACAACCTGGCACATAAGTGGCTGATGCGAGCGAGATCTAACCTCAACACTTCTTCGGAACCGACACTACGTATACTTCAGAACGACCAGGAAGCTGAAATGTACCTCGTTAAGGCCGTCCAACAAGAATCTTACAGCGAAATACTACCCAAGACGGGGAAACCAGGTCCAATGCAGCTACCGGAAGGACATCAACTGACACCACTGGCCCCCTTTGTGGATGAAGAGGGTCTGATCCGTGTAGGAGGCCGCCTAAAGCACAGTGACTTACCAGTGGATCAAAAACACCCTTTGATCCTACCCAGGAACCATCCCTTCACTCAGATAATTATAAGACGGGCACACCAGCTGGTGGCTCACCAGGGCCGTCTCCTCACCCTTGGTAAGGTGCGATCTCTGGGCTTCTTCATCCCGCAAGGTAGAAAGCAAATAGAACGACTCCTGAGGAGCTGTGTGATTTGTAGGAGGCTGAGAGCTCCCTTTGAGCAACAGATGATGGCCGACCTCCCGGAAGATCGTCTCATCCCCACCCCACCTTTCCCCCGGGTGGGCTTAGATGTCTTCGGGCCGTTCACTGTACATGACGGACAGAGCACCCGAATCACAAAGGCCACGAAGAAAATGTATGGCCTACTGGTGACCTGCCTTGTGTCCAGGGCAGTTCACGTTGAACCTCTCTGTGGGATGGATACTCCTTCCTTTATGAACGCATTGCGTAGATTCATCTCTGTACGAGGCACCCCCCAGCTGATAAGAAGCGATCGAGGCACCAACTTTACAGGTGCGGTGTCTCAATCTTGCGATTTGAACAAAGTATCAAAGGACATGGAGACTAGGGGATGCGAGTGGAAATTTAATCTCCCTGGAGCGAGTCATCATGGAGGTGTGTGGGAGAGAAAAATTGGAGCGATCAGAAAGGTACTCGACCTGACCTTGGGGAGGTCAGGAAAGGTGACACTCAACCGTGATGATATGCACACCCTCCTGATAGAAGCCGCGGCCATTGTAAATTCTACGCCCCTGTACGCCCCTTCCGAAGACCCCAATGATGTGTTCCCTATCAGTCCCTCCACTTTGCTAACCATGAGGGACGCCTCTCGCACACAGTCGTCAGACTCGTTCACAGATCGCGACCTCCTCGCTTATGGTCCACGAAGATGGCGGCGAGTGCAGCTGTTGGCGGACCAATTCTGGCAACTATGGAGACAATTCTACCTTCAAGAAATCAGTCGTCGCAGAAAATGGACGACACCAAGGCGTCCCTTGTCCCAGGGGGACATCGTACTGGTACGAGACTCGCAGTCTCCAAGATGTCAGTGGCCCCTGGCTCGGGTAGAGTCGGTGCATCGCTCGGGATCGGACGGACGCGTGCGTGGGGCGACGCTGCGGCGGACGGACAATTCCGGAGGTACCAAAAGTTGTGAGCGATCGATTAAAGATATTGTAGTAATCTTACCTAGCACTGTTGAGAGAGAGGAGTGTGCTGCCTTCGCAGCAATTTAGGAAATTTCTATTTTCAAACAGCGGTAGAAAATTTGTGCCTTCGAATATCGAGGGAACCAGTCCGCACGTTCACTCGTTTTCCGGAAACGCTCTCTTCCGGTACATTAGGTATTTAAACTCTGCGAGCTGAGTAGAGGCCGCCAGTTGTGTTGAAGTAGTGTGTAGACTCCAGAGAAGGAAATGTAAGTAAAGAGTGCTAAATATTAAGTGCATTGGGTCCCTATAGATGTCTGTTTTGTGTCTCCTACTAGACAGTGAATTCTTAGGTCCTAGAAAAGCTAAAAGATTTCAGGGGATGTTAGAATGTGTGCTGTCACAGTTTTTTCTGTTTGTGCTTTTACAATTCTAGATACTGATTCTTCATTCGCGGTGCCAATATAATGTAATGCTGTGTTTACCTATTTGTACCTGGCTCAAATTGTCTAGTGGTATTGCCCTGTGTTGGACAGGGTTGTGAGACTTTCTTGCAAACACTCAGTCATGTTTTGATTATATTGTTGAGCCTGATTTGTTCTGTGCTTGTCAGTGCTACTTAATTTATTTGCTGGAATTCACAGCTGAATTCATTGTGCTCAGTTGTTGATTTGATCTAAGCACATTGCATTATATAGATCCTTGTTATCATTCACGATTAATGTTAGTGGATTTAAACTCTGGTATTTGGACTCTAGAATTGTGTAATTCCTCACTCAAGTTGCTATTTTACCAGTCTGTAGAGTGTGGTGGTTTTTGCCTATTTTTATTTGTGTGATTTTTACTGTGCTGCGGATATTTTATATTGCCTGGTTGATGATGTGTTCATGCCTGTTAGGTAACTATTTACTTGTTCAGAGGTGTCTAAGTGTGCCCCCTTGTTCACTTATTAACCACCTTTATAGATGGGTGTGTTTTAACTATGCCCAGGTGGTACTATAGATTGATAGACTTTGGTGACTAGTCATGTGAGTCAGAAACAACTCAAGTTGTCAGGCACTGTTTACGTAGGAATAGCTGTGTAACTTTAGTTCAGCGTCTACCGGGTTGGACATGCATTTTTATAAGGGAATAGCCGTGTAACTTCAATTCAGCATCTACCTGGTTGGACATTAGTGTGTAGAGCCTACTGCCTGACCTTAGTATTTAATGAGGGCCTCATTAGGTTGACTGGTTATATCTGATTGTGCCATTGGGATGCTCGTATGAAAATTGTACTAAGTCTCGCCAATGATTTGGGTGTTGAATGAGCCGCTGAAGTATTACCCGTGTTCTCTGAATTAGATTTTCTTGTGCCAGTGATGCAGTTCTGCCCCAATTTTTGCGTCCTTATTTTCTGGTTTGCCCTCTGAATCACTTTTAGATATGCAATCTCTAAAAACTGTATATTTTTTGTATTACTTTTGTGCTAACTAGACCTTTCTATTTCAGGAAAATTTATGTGCAATAAATGGCTGCTTAAGACAAGTTTTGCATCATCCGTGGACTTTTCTGAACCTTCCCCTCGTCGATAGAAATTGTTGAGGCAGTCACATTAATAAAGTGGAAGATTCAAATAAAGCTAAAACATTTATTGCTCTGGTGGGTCCTAAAATTGTTAGGTTAGCCAAAGACCTACTCTCACCTAAAAGACTTTTAGATGCTACCTATGAGGAGATCATGGAAGCGTTAAGACGGCATTTTAAGCCGACACGCAACCAGATCTTTGAAAGGTTTAGGTTCCATAAGCGGAACCAGAAACAAGGGGAGAGCATTGCTGATTTTGTGGCTAGCTTAAAGGCCCTTTCAGACACCTGTAATTTCAAACAGGAAGTTCTGGAAGAGACGCTTCTTGATAGGTTCATACTGGGTGTGGCCAGTAATGATGTTCAAACCTGTTTGCTTAATGAAGCAGACCTCACATGGAAAAAAGCCGTGGATCTGGCAACTGCCAAAGAAACTCAACTGAGGGAGACGGTTGTGTTAAGGCAACCTAATTCCATACTAAATGTGGGCCAGCATAGAGTAAAGCAAACTGCCGTAAAGCCTCAGGGCAAAACTCAGGCTTAAGCTAGCCCCAAAGCAGCATGCAGCGGCTGTGGTAATCTGCACTGGCGTAGAGATTGCCCCTATAAAGACAGTGTTTGTCATGGTTGTGACCAAAAAGGCCATCTTAAGAAATGTTGCTTTAAAGTGAAAAATCAAAATTCTGCTAAAGGCAACAAAAATAATTTTGTGCATGCTATGCATGAAAAAAGGGGGAGGGAACACCACCCTAACCCTAATAGAACTAACAATGCAACCTGTGCAGACTATCCAGTTGCTAATCTAGGCTGTTATGGGGAGATTTTCTCAATAGCCGAGGAAATGAAACCCCCAATCAAAATAAAATTGTTACTAAATGGTGTGCCATTAGAGATGGAGGTAGATACAGGTGCTGCCAGGTCTATCCTTTCAATGGCCACCTACTCTAAAATACCAGCTAAGTCAAGACCCGAGCTGAGACCTTCTGATGTTGAGCTTAGGACTTATGGGGGAACACCCCTAGTGATTTGTGGGGAGATTAGGGCTAACATCCAGCGTGAACCTGGTAATATGGTTCCTCAACTAGCAACTTTTGTGATTGTAGACAGGGAGGGGCCAGCTTTGCTGGGTAGGGACCTGATTGATTCCCTCGGGCTAACTATAGTATCAAATAATGTCAACAAATTGACTACCTGCCCTGAAGAGTTAGCAAATAAATTCCCCGACCTTTTTCAACCAGGTCTAGGTTGCTTTAAGGGAAGGAATTTCAAAATAGAAGTGGATCCAGCCGTACCACCAAAGTTTTGTGAGGCCAGGAACGTGCCTTACACACTGAGACCAAAGGTGGAGGCAGAACTTGATAGACTGGTGCAGGAAGGTATCCTCACCCCTGTACAATACTCGAGATGGGCAGCGGCGATCGTCCCTGTGCTCAAGGCTGATCAAAGCATCCGCATCTGTGGGGACTACAAATTAACAGTCAACAGAGCCACTAGGCTTGATACCTACCCTATACCCAGAGTGGAAGATCTATTTAGCGGGTTAGCAGGAGGAGTTATATACTCCAAGCTAGATATGTCTCAGGCATACGCTCAACTACCCTTGGATGAAGACTCCAAGGAACTCACGGTAATAAACACCCACAGAGGGTTATTTGCCTACAACCGTCTCAGTTTTGGAATTGCGTCCGCACCTGGAATCTTTCAGCGTGCCATGGAAGGACTATTGCAGGGCCTCCCAGGAGTGTTCTGCTACCTGGATGACGTCCTGGTGAGTGCCACTAATGAGCAAGAGCACAAAAAGCGTCTCTATCAAGTCTTATCTAAACTACAGGAGGCAGGACTAAAACTGAAAATGGATAAATGCCAAATTGGAGTGCCACAGGTATCCTACCTTGGATACCAAATTGACAAGGATGGATTGCACCCCACTGCAGAGAAGGTAGCAGCAATCCAGAATGCACCAGCTCCTACTAATGTAACTCAAATGAGAGCCTACCTTGGGCTGCTAAATTTCTATAGGAAATTTCTAAAATCATCTGCAACTATGCTGGAGCCCCTAAATACCTTACTGAGAGACAAAACCCCTTGGAAATGGGATGCAAGTCAGGAGAGAGCCTTCCAGAAATCTAAACAAGCCCTCCTGGACTCTCAGACTCTAGTCCACTTTGACCCTCATAAACCCATAGTGGTAGTGGCTGACAGTAGTGCGTATGGTGTGGGAGCGGTGCTGTGTCACCTTATTGATGGGATTGAACGCCCCGCCTATTTTGCCTCCCGAACTCTAACAGCAACAGAACGCAACTACTCTCAAACTGAGAAAGAAGCCCTAGCTATGGTGTTCGCACTTCGAAAATTTCATTGCTACCTGTGGGGACAGGATTTCACTGTGGGGACGGACCACAAACCTTTGTTAGGACTATTTGATCCGGGTAGAAGCATTCCTCCGATGGCATCCGGGCGCATTCAAAGGTGGGCTTTACTACTGCAGTCCTACAAGTTCACCTTGCGTCACCGGTCCGGCGTGCTGTTGGGCACAGCTGATGCTCTCAGTCGTCTACCTTTGACAACTCCCGAGGAAGCCACACCTATTCCTGCGGAATGGACGTCCTTAGTAAATTTCCTCGAGTCAGCTCCAGTCACCAGCACTCACATCCGCGACGGCACCCTAAGGGACCCAGTACTTTCAAAGGTATACAAATACTGCCAAGTAGGCTGGCCTTCGACGGTAATTGGTGACCCTGATCTTGCTCCGTATACTAGGAGGCGAGACGAATTGTCCACACAAAATGGCTGTGTGCTCTGGGGAGCAAGAATTATTGTACCCCAAGCTCTCAGACAAGCAATTGTGGACGAATTGCACTCTGGCCATGCTGGATCATCCAGGATGAAGGAGTTAGCTCGCAGCTATGTATGGTGGCCGCTGCTGGACAAAGATCTAGAAGAAACGACTAAGTCATGCAGCGAGTGCCTGAGCACTCGAGCTGCACCAACGAAAGCTGAACTCCATCCGTGGGAATGGCCTGCGAAGCCTTGGCATCGCATACACATTGACTATGCGGGCCCAATGGATGGAAAATACTATCTAGTGATCGTGGATGCACACTCTAAGTGGGTTGAAATTTTTCCCACATCTACTACAACCTCTAGCGAAACGATCTCGTGCCTGAAACACACTTTTGCGACATTTGGATTTCCAGTAACAATTGTTTCTGACAATGCAACGTGTTTCACATCGGCTGAATTCCAAGAATTTGTGAAGGCATGTGGTATGCGACATATTACGAGCGCACCATACCACCCTTCAACTAATGGACTGGCAGAGCGCATGGTACAAACTTTCAAGAAGAATATACGAAAGTCAACGGAACCCCTACGCCTAGCACTAGACAGGTTTCTGTTCAACTATCGGCTGACACCCCACACGACAACAGGTGTTACGCCCGCCGAACTGATGTTAGGCAGAAAAGTTCGCTCTCGTCTTGATCTGCTTTGGCCGTCAGAAGCAATCGCGTCCATAGTTGCTCAACGCCAGGACGCTCAGAAAAGATACCACCCAGGGTCTCGCGCGGTTGATATTCCGCCGGAGTCTCCTGTGATGGTCCGTCAATACACGCCGGGTTCCCCAAAATGGACCCCTGCTACCACCATTGAGAAAACAGGCCCGGTATCCTACAAGTGCCAACTGAAGGGGGGAGAGGTCGTTCGTCGACACCAGGACCAAGTTATTACCTGCTCGAACACCATCCCTGAACCCTTGGAACAACCTACGGAGGAAACCGTCTTGTTTCCACAACCTGCTCAAAATTCATACCCACCACCTCCGACCAATGAACCTGACACCGGAACACCTGATTACCCGACTCCCACCCAGGAGGCTAGGATGCACGAGCCTCCAAGTGCTAACATCTCACGCAGGTCTACCCGGGCTCGGAAGCCTGTGGTGAGAATGGACCTTTAGGATTGACTATATTGAATAAGGGGACTGGGGATACAGGGGGAGGGTTTCTAATTAAGGAGGGAGGGGTGTAATATAGCGAGTAGTGTAAGTTCTAGTTAGAGAGACCATAAGTTGGCAACGCTCGAGAGAGCAACACTCGCAAGTCAGTCTGCGATTGGCCTCGGGTTCAACAACAAGTACATGTTGACCGAGTGTGTATATAATTACTACTGTGGTTGGTATCTAACTTCTTAAGTTCTAAACTAATGTACTAATTCTATTCTACCCTATACTATACATTTCCCGTCTATCTCCGCTCTACCCTCACTAGCCACAGTACCACCTTTTGAGTATAAAGTTAAGGTATCCAAGAGGTGAGTGAACTATTTACCTAACTTGCTGTGTCATTGCAATTGTCTATTGTGTTCAGTACTATAACTATGTGGTGTCTATGTGGAACCTATGCTGTGCTCTAGTGTAGGGCTATCCACTCCATAATAATGCCCTAGAAGTCGCTGAACTTGTTCGGGCCCACAGGTAGCTATACTCAAATTTAACGATTGTACTAGACTTAAGAATCATTCTACCTCTGTATCACCTGTGGTAAATAAATTGTTTTAAATTGTTTAAATTGTTTAAATTGTTGTTTCACAACTTTGCTACTCTGACATGCATGGCAATTTTGCACAATTTGCTTGACCTCCTTACGCATCGCTGGCCAGACGAAACGATCGGAAATCAAACGCAATGTACGGTTAATACCAGGATGTGAAAGAGAATGATAGTGAAGAATAGCTACTCTGCGGAGAGTCGCAGGAAGATACAAACGAGAAAGTCGCTCAGCATCACGGTACACGCCGTCAAACAAGGTTAATTTCAAAGAAGTAGTGTTAGAAGGTTTGAGAAGATCCTGAAGTTCAGGATCCTCCTTCTGAGCATTACTAGTATTACCGAAAGTGATTTCACCACTGTTTTGGACAGAATTAATTCTAGATAGACAGTCAGCAACAGTATTGTCGAGACCTTTAATGAATCTGATATCCGTAGTGAACTGACTGATGAAAGACAGATGTCGAGCTTCTCTTGGCGAGTGTCGCTCAGAAGGCATTTTGATCGCCGAGGTCAAGGGTTTGTGGTCTGTGTAGATCACGAACTCCCTTGCCTCTAGAGCATAGCGAAAGTGTCTCACAGACAGATAGATAGCAAGGAGTTCCCTACCGAACGCGCTGTAAGCACGCTCAGTGGGCGATAGCTTTTTGGAAAAGAAGGGAAAGAGGAGAGATATTAGTCCCTACTTTTTGTTGCAAAACGGCGCCTACGGCAGTACTGGAGGCATCAACTACTAAACTGAAGTCAGCATTGGCAATAGGGTAGGATAATTCAGTCGCGGTAGCTAGCTTGTGCTTAATCTCATCAAAAGCTTTGCGTGCTGCATCCGTCCATTTTACCTCAGTAGATTTACCTTTTTTCTTGGCTTCCAGCAAGTCTGACAAGGGGGCTAAGGTTTGAGCGCAATTTCTGATGAATCTATGATAGAAATTAAAAGAGCCTAGGAACCTTCTCAGTTCCTTCTGAGTCTGTGGAAGAGGAAAGTTTTTGATCACTTCTACTTTGGAAGGCAAAGGTTTTAGACCTAGGCTAGAGATTTCATGACCTAAGTAAATCAGTGATGGCTTTCCGAGCTCACATTTGGCAGGATTTATCAGGAGTCCATTATCAGACAGTCTTTCAAACACGACCCTAAGATGGTCTTTATGTAGCTCCGGGGTTGCGGATGCCACCAAAATGTCGTCAAGGTACACATAGGCAAAAGTGAGATCCAAGAAGATTTCAGACATGTGTCGTTGGAATGTCTGAGGAGCATTCCGTAATCCGTAAGGCATCTTCAGGAATTCAAAGAGACCAAACGGAGTGATTACCGCGGTCTTAGGTATTGCGCTATCCTCAAGTGGAATTTGATGGAAGGCGCTTTGAAGGTCTATCTTTGAGAAAATTTGTGCTCCCTCTAAATTTGCACTAAAATCATGTAGGTAAGGAATAGGGTAGCGGTCAGGTAGAGTAACGGCATTCAACCTGCGGAAATCCCCGCACGGTCTGAATTCACCGTAAGCCTTGGGTACTAGCAAGAGAGGGCTAGCCCAAGGGCTTTTGGAACTGCGGATGATGCCGCTGTCTAACATCCTAGCAAATTCTTTCTTGGCTAAAGCCAATCGATCAGGCGGTAAGCGTCTAGCTCTGGAGTAAACTGGCGGTCCAGTTGTTTCAATGAAGTGTTTTGTGCTCGTCTGCATATTTTTAGAAGCTAAATTAGAGTTTGTTAATGCAGGGCATTCTGCGAGAACCTGCTCGAACATGCACTCTCTCTTGAAAGCAATAGAGAAGGAGTGCAAGACATTAGCTCTAGTTATGCCACAAGCGGGAAATGAGATCTGTGTCTCCTCGTCCCTAATTCTACGGTTTTTAACATCTACAACGATCCCATACTTCGCTAAAAAATCCGCGCCAATTATGGGCTCTTGGACTTCCGCGATGAGGAAAGTGAAGAGAAAATTTCGCCTCAATCCCAGACTGCACTCTAGTACTCTCTCTCCATAACAAGCTATTGGCGTGCCATTTGCGGCGCGTAGTGTCGCCACTAAATTATTATTGTTTTTATCTTTAGCCGTGGCTGGGATAATTGACACACTTGAACCTGTGTCGATCAAAAATCGATATTTGGTAGTGGGATCTAATATAGTTAAGAGTCTGGGAATGAGGCAACGCAGTACTCGCTACAATGCGTCGCTGTTGGCGTTTCCCGAAGTCATTTCGGTATAACGAGGACAGAATCGGGACCCGTACTTTCGTGCTTGGTCACCAAACTTGTGATGGTACCAACATAAGTTGCTATTAGCATCGCGAGAGCGCGATCTAGAGTGGCGGTTTTGATTTGACGTATCATAAGATCTACCTCTATCGAAACGTTGAGGGGGAGGATAGTCATAAGGATAGTCGTAGGCATGGTAACGTGAGACATTCCTTGGGCCTTGCTGGATATGAGCTACACTCTGACCTAACTGGCAATTCTGGACAGCTTGTTTAAGTTCGGCGATTTCTCGTTGCATTAAATCCATTGCCGCTGAGGATTGATTATTAGCAGTATTTGACGGGCTAAAATTCGCAGCTGATGCGTTCAAGGAAGCTACCTGCGGGTCTTGTGACATGTTTAGATTGCGCATCACTGTCTCCGTGGCCTGAGCCAGGGTCTCTAGACTTTCGTTCGGACCTATCATTGATAAGAAAGGTCTCACATTAGGTGGTACTTTGCTCACGTACACTTCTCTGAGAAATCCCTCAGCTACGCCAACACCGGCTGCAAGTTTTCGCAACTCCTTAACTAACGAAGTAGGAGAGAAAACGACAGAGACAGGTGGAATTGCCGAGGCATCCACAAGAGACCTAAGCTTGTCCGCGTCGGACAACTGTAATTTTTCTAGTATTTTACTTTTTAAGATCCCGTAAGGGTTTATAGCAGGCGGATGCACAATTAATTCATTTGAATCACTTAGCATTTGCGTGGGCACAGCAGCTATTAATGCATGAAACATATCTGATGAGTTTGTGATTTTATTATACTGAAAGATAGCCTCAACTTGGTTGAACCAAGTTTGGCTTTCTGCTGGTATGAAAGGAGGAAGAGTTATAGGCTTAGTGCGCGCTGGAACTGCCTCATTCTCTGTGTCGGACATACTGGCAATTTTTTTTCTTTTTAATGCAAAATTAAGCTATAGCGGCACGGAATTTACGTAATCAACACCTAATAACTTTGGTATTAAAGTGTCAAAAGTTTGCGTTTCCAGTTACCTATTCAATCATTCAAACAAAATTGAAACGGAAAGAAAGAAAAATATGGAAACGAAAATTTTACGGTCGTCAGAAATAAGCGTAAAGCACGGAAATAAGGGGAAAAAATTTTTCTACCTACTGTGGCACAAAAGACACAAGACAGAATAGCGCTGAAAAAAATTTTTTGAGCTGCTCAGAGAACGTTAGCACAGTACATCCATGGAAAATTCTCAAGGAATACTACGTAATGGGAAACTTATCATTACAATGATATGCCAACATTATCCTCTCTCACGTTTTTCTCAAACACTTATCGAGTTGAATAGTTTTGTTTTAAGCTTGCAAATTGGGTCACTCTGGGTTGTCACCAGTGTAATGATTGGTCATTAACGTTTTCTCAATAATGTTTTTCGAAATCGTTAGAGAGGGATAATAAGACAAGTCATGGGATAACTCAGCTGAATCTTGTTTATTGAAGGAAGCCGTGATGACCGATGGCGTGCTTGATTTCGGACGATCTTCTCTTAGATGGGAAACTCCGTGCAGGCGAGGTCCGGTGAGCGATGACGTTGGCCAGGTGTAAGTGATTGTTTTTTTTTGTGGAGGTTACTTTCAGATTCCGGGCAATTTAACAAGCCAGAGAATTAGGATTTTAAGAATTGCTTCAAATCTTAATTTTGAGCCGTGATTGACGATGGTCACTCCATTTTACGTGGTCTTGGAGTTTAAGAATATTACGCCCTGAAGACAAATGTCCGTAGTTGGAGCAGATGAATGTTTAGCCAGTAAATTAGATAATTATACCAGGCTGAAATCAGCTCGCAAAACCGAGGCAAATGCAAGGCAATAAGGTCGAGTTAAATGGTGTAACTCGAAGTTTGAGTTGTATATAAAATAATAGGCCACGTGAATTTAACTTGTAAAGCTCAAGCCCAAGGAATGTGTGTTGTGGCGTTTGGTGCCGTCGAGGATAAGAACGGTGTAACGCACAGGCCAAAAAGGCACGAGAGAGTGACGCGGAAAACGACGCGTCCCGCGCGGTGTTGCCAATCACAGAGGCTTCTCTCTCGAAAATGTCTAACGCTATTTTATATCTTATGCATTTACAAAAAAACTTCCAGGATTACTAATTATAAGTAGAAAATTATTAATAATAATTTAGAGTAAGATTTTTAATGTCAATAATTATTTTATTTAAGTGCGAATGAGAAATTTTATAATTTTACACTTTTGTAGCTAATGCTACAGACACTAAGTGACTCGGCATTGGAAGATTATGTTAATGCCACTGTTGCAGTATGGAAAGGCTACCGGTTGGGAAAAAACTCGGTAGGACTTAGGCAATCGACTCAAGAGTCTTTAACTGGAATTTTAAAGGCTTAGCTGCCGGTATGCAGGGTTTTCCAGAATGAGTAAATTGGGGAGAGAAGGAGGAAGGGAGGAGGTAATCTCCTTATGATCTTAATGCAGAGTGGCTGCAATTAAGAGGTTAGGTTTTTTACTCTAAAGTGTTTGTGACTGCGTGGGATGTGTTGTCCAGCAGATTCTGTGTGGGAACAGCAGACTGGATTGAATTGGACGATAACAAGCCTATCTATACACATGTGCAAGACTGTTGCAGTCTGCTTCTCATAAGAAGAACAATGACAGAAGTCTAGTGCTAAGGTCAGTCCGCAGCTCTGGCGCCCGAGTTACAGTCTGAATCATCTTAACACCCAGAACCGGCGTTCAAGACCAACTGGTCATAAGCTCTATCTTGATATCAAGCAACAAACAATCTTGTTCATAGTTAGCAATTGGCTAGTGAAATTTAATTATACTGGTTTAGCTTCCAGACTCTGACAGTAACTAGCTAACTGCTGTCAGTTGGGCGGTTGTGACTTGAGTCACCCATAAACTATACTTATTACTCAGCGTGAGACTGGAAACTAATTTCCAAAAAGGCGAAAACAGCCGAGTATTAAGGTCACTAAACTAAACAGATAAAATTAAGAAACTAAAGAATTAAGTAATGAATTCTTAAGCATGTCTATCTTCACGAGCTCCTGGATGAAAAATGGTGCATTACTGGGATCAACTTAGATCACCCTGAAAACAAGCACTCTATCTTTACTCTAGCTTCAGGCAGAATTAATGAATAATAATAATGATTGATGAACAATATCTTGCCGCAAAAATAGCTCAGCACTTATGAACCGTCATGAGAAAAAGGTGAGGCCTCTTATTCTCTAAAATTCAGATGAGCAAGAATTGCTTTTAGGCACAATGGAGTAACTTTCAAAACAAAGAGAAGCAACAATGGCCAAGATGGCGCAGTAGGCTTGGAAAGAGTCTCGTTATTCGTTAACCACTGGCACAAATAATAATAATAACACAGAGAATGTTCCTAAGTTAATCACATAAGGATGAGTTCTATTTACACAGACACTTTGAATATATTGGAGTCTCTAGACACAATGATATACTAAGCCCATTTCACTTAAAATATAACACATGTTACTTACATTTCCCCGTCTGGCGCCTACGCGCTACACTCAGACGGTTTTCTTACATGACTGACGGCCTCTGCCCGGAGGGCTGAGCTTATATACCTAAGGTACCGGAAAAGCGCTTCCGGAAACGAGTGAACTTGCGGAATGGTTCTGCGGGAAAACGCTTAGAATTGTTTCTTGCCGAAAATTTTTGGGTCAGATTTCAATCGATTTCGGGGAAATGTTGAATGTAATATGTAACATAAAATTATAAGAATGATTTTGTTAATCTTATTTAATTTCTAGAAGATAGTTTTAATAATCTATGAAATTGGGCTGAAGTGCGGCTGAGGGAGTTCACTACACACCGACTTGCTTTTACATTGCCACTCAACACAACGATCCTTTCCGAGAGACAACAATCGTCACTCAGGGCTTCCCCTCCCGGGTTTGTCCACAGAGATCTTGTTTTTTTCGATCCCTCCGGGGTTGTTATGTTTAATTTTTGACCTAATGTTAAATATAATTTCTTAATCAAGTCAGACAGTAAATTCATCATTAACTGAAGTAAATTTAATAATGCAGTTAAGAATTATTGTTTCAACACGGTATGCAAATGAATATCTGATTCAAAACCACGCCTATCGGATGGGGTAGAACGTGTTCAATCTGTTTCTCGACCTTAAAAACGCGTAACGAACGAGTATCTTACGAACTTGCAAACCCGGCCAAGCCAGGGATAGCCGGCGCTCCACTTCTGTTGTTTCGATTTGCTTGGCACGTTGCAGTGAGGTGACGCGCATTTTAATCGTAAAACTGGTCGTGCATTCCTTTAAATGAATGTCTAAAAATTAATTTTTTTAAGCATTCAAATTTTCATATTATTGCCGCACTAGTAATCAAAATGTCTAGCCCTCCAAAAACGATGTCTTAACACTTTGACTGCGACTGCTAAATGTTAAGTTGAATGCCAAATTCAAACTTAAAGTCAATTGTAGTAAACTATTTTGAAAATTCTAAACATGAAATGGATCGTGCCTTCATTTACCTTTAATTAAGTATTTGTAAAAATTGAATTTGCGACTACTGGTCGGGCAGCAGCATTATGAAAATTACTTCCGTGTACCACCGGTGGCGCACGTCGCAGTCAAAGTGTTAAAAGAAGTATACGCAGTCTTTTTTTTAATGGTTAATGGAAAGAATGAAAAACCTGTCACGGTTGAAAGCTTAAACCGAAATTTGTACGAGATGTCATCAACAGAGTATGTGACCAGCGTGATGAAAAGCGCCTTGGACAACAGAAAAGTCGACTTTATATTGAAATTTGCGCTGCAGAAGGGAATTAAGAGGAAATGCAGGAATAAAATCAACATTATCATCATTGTTTCTACTGACGAATGTTAACTTTTACTTTTTTCTTACTAAAACTACACTTCTACGCTTATTTTGACCGAATCTGAGTTTTTTTCATGTTCAATCTAGGTTTATCTGAACATTTTTAGTGGGAGCCCTGATCGTCAGTATTTCACTTGCAATACTGGCAGAATACTTGGCAGAACAATTTATAGAGTATTTACAGAATATTTTGCCGAAGTTAAAAGCTACTATTCTAAAAAATTTTAATACTACCCAATTACCTTCAAAAAACGCTGAAAAAAGGAAGAAAAAATAAATACCAATTACTAATTTGTAGGTTTACTTTTTTACTTCTCCTTCAATTTCAATAATCTTCTACTGACACCTACCGAATGTTTTTCGTATACTTGAAGTACGTTTCCTGAGAGCAATGCACACTGTACAATTCTAATTGCACTGTAATTAATTTTACGTTCACACACGCTGTGTATGTTTCTTTGGTTTTTTGAATAGTGAGAGCTGTTTCCTATCTTGGCCTCTCAGTGTTTGAATTATCATTTTAACAATTGATATATTATAATTGGGGAAGTGAGATGCTTTACTTTTAAAAGCATCTTCTCTGGACACTCTGTGTCCACTACTCTGCGAGCTTAACGGTCCATAAACATGGAAATTCTTTACATTTTTCGATAGGAGTTTTAATTTCTTCTTTGCTCCATAATTTGTAAGCCATGACTACACATGCTCTCTATGGTCTCAAGAGCAACTGAATGCTGTTGACTGGCAGTGCACACCGTCAATATTAAGCATGCAGAATGTTGGCGCTCCTTACCGTGAGCGTGGCAATAAGAGTCATTTTGCTCTGCTGTGGGCGGAGCTCATTTGGCTGGCATGGAGCGACGGTGTGGAGCGCAAAGCACATGAATTTCAATTGACGTTTCACTTGGATTGGTACACGTACACCTCACTGAAAACTTGAGCTCCTACTTTTGAGCTCGTCATAGCCGTGTGGCTTTAGGACCCGCCTCCGTGCACGCAGACGGGGGTTCGAGTCCCGGCGCTGGTGGCGATTTTCTCTGTTGGGTATAGGGGAAAAATTCCAAGCACAATACCCCACTCTACCCAGGTGTCTGAAATGGGTACCGGTCTTGACCGGGGGAAAGCGTCATGGCGTCCTGGTGTTAGTTATAAGGCATTTGAAAATCCAATGTACAAGGTGGTATGTATCAGGCTTGAAATTGGAAATAAAGCATCCATAGATGCCGTTGTTTGTTTGTTTATATATGTTTGAAAAGAATGTGTTGAAATCCAAGACTGTTGCCAAGGGATTTTCCAATTACCTATACTATCTAAATTTTTATACGGGGCTACCTCACTAATTATTTCCAAAGTTCGTTTCGGGTTATTTTCAGCCGTTGATAGGTCCTGGTGAAAGTGAATTTGTTTTGCTTCAGTGATTTTCTTTAGAAGAATTTTTCATGATCTTTATTTCTCTTGTATAAGGTACTGTTTGATCTATTGTTTTTGTATTCCCGCAAGTTAGATTTCTTTATTTTGCTCAGCTCTTTAATTTCGTCAGTAATCCAAACAGTGCGTTTTGGTTTGTATTTTTTTTTTGTGATGTAAGGTACGCATTCGTTAAAAGCTGCTGCGAAGTTCTCGCTGAAAATAGACACTTGAATGTCAACGTCGTCAGATTGCATCATATTCTGGAATTCGGTGGGCTTGCTGAGTAGTTTTTCTTGAAATAGTTCCGCTGAATAGTGACTTTTCAAGCGATAAGTCATTAAGCGATATTCTGGTCTTTTCTTTGCAATATTAATTTCACAATCTATAGAGTGGTGATCGGAAATAGAAGGTGATATTACTGTACTAAGTATTGTGGTAGGATTATTTGTAATTGCCAGATCCAGGAGAGTTTTAGAGACTTTAGTAATGCGAGTCGGTTCTTTGACCATTTGTGATAGGGTAATTCATCAAATATCGAACTGAACTGATTATCGAACAACTTTGGAAATATGCGCGTAATAAATTTAGTAAGCATCCAAACTTGCTCAGTGCCAGTGATCTTACATCTAAAACTCCTATTTTAGTGATAAAAACTCATTTCTGAGAGCTGCAAACTGCTACCAGCGGTTGCGAACGCATTTTCTGTACGACCCTTACAAATTGGTCGAATTTTTTCACTCGAAAAATCTTACGCACCTCGGGAAAATTGCGACGGTTTAATTGTTGTTGGGTCACCGTCAACCTCCCGTCATAACTAGAGAGTAGTGTTGTCATATGATGTTCTGCTGCTGTATTTTTTTCTTTTCCGCCAAAAACTTGATAATTATTCCATGTTCGACATTCAGTTCCTTTTTCATGTCAGTATTAAATACTGAACAAAGGTGTTCGAATCAAAATTCCTTAAAAATCATGAATTTATGCCTCGAACAAGGCTTTTCGATTCTTAATTCTTTTAAATAACTGAATCGATCTATTGAACGCCTGTTTTATTTCATTAAAATATTGTATTAACGCTTGATAATAACATTGAATAGTTGAAGATGGGAATTCTGGTGAGGGGCTACCAATCAGATGCTGGTGTTCCAAGGCCCTCAAGATCATCAATGATTCGTCTGGCTACATTTACTGATGATCAATCCCTTGCCAAGAAAATTGATGCAAGCATCAATAATAATTCATTAACGAGTGCTTTACACTCTACTCCAAAAAAGGTCACACAGGTTGATGATCACAATGATGGTTCAACAAACACTGCAAATGAAACATCGACATCATATTCAAATTTTGATAACTCTCCATTCAAATGCATCTTGAAAATAAGTAATGAGACAGTTATTTCAAACAAACAAACAAAACAAACATCGGCATCTTTGGGATGCTTTATTTCCAATCAAGCCTGATACAAATGATCTTAAGCATTGGTTTTTCAAATGTCTTATAACTAACACTATATATAGGACACCATGACGGTTCCTCCGTAAAGCCGGTACCCATTTCCGACACCTGGGTCGAGTGGGGTATTGTGCTTGTGGGGTATTGTGGGTACCTTATACCCAACGGGGAAAATCGCAGCGCCAGCGCCGGGATACGAACCCGCGACTCCAACATACAAGTCCGATCCCTTAACCGCTGTGCCACCGCGAGCATTTCCAAGAAAATCCAGTGCACCAAAGAAAAAAAAATGAAAGAAAAACTTTTATTTTCCAAGTGGCCACATGAGATACATGTCAACATATTGGGTTTTAAAAAGTTTCTTAATATAGGACATCCTAAAACAAAAGTTCCATGCGAGGAGTACTAATTGACAAACCATCAGAGGTGTACAAATAGAAAAGCCGTATGAGGCATAATAATTGACAAACTATACGAGGTGTACTGATAGAAAAACTATCAGAGGTGTACAAATAGATAGACCATACGAGGCATATTAATGGACAAAATATACGAGGCGTACTAATAGACAAACTATACGTGGCGTGCTAATAGCTATTAGCACGCCACGTATAGTTTGTCTATTAGTACGCCTCGTCTAACAAATGTTCCATACGAGGAGAACTAATTGACAAACCATCCTGTTCGAATCAAAATTCTTGTTCGATTCATGTTCGATATTGATGAAATTATGTCATTAAAGAATTCGATTTTTAGAACAATAAATCAATTCCAACAATCTACGTTGTCTTTAAAGCGACATCACAGAACAAGAAAGCAACTGTTCAAGAATAATCTTGAGGCCCGCAACAGTTATTCAGAGCAAAAGTTACCGATTTATGAAGGTTGTTTCTAGACACACGAGGTTTCTGTTCGATATTTGATGAATTACCCTAGGCTTAATTTATACGACAGTTTGCTTAGCTGATTGTTTTTGTCAGTTAAGTCGACATGAAAATCTCCGAAAGCAAAGTATGACATTTTTGCCTGAAGGACTTCTTTGAAAGTTTCCTCAATAAATTCTAGTGTTGGACTTAGGGGAGACGATGGGTGCCGATAAAGGCTTCCCATGATGCTGGACTTATGTTAATTTATTTGCACTGTTAACCAAACCATTTCAATGCCTTCGCAAACTTTATTTGCTTGGAGTGATTCAAATGTTGGGTATATTTCTTTAACAAAAAAACAAGATCCACTGCCTCGGCTGGTTTTAGCGCCATTGCAGCGGTATAACACGTAATCAGAAATGTTAAAATATGAACTTTGGGTTCGTGAGTCAAACCATGTTTTTGAAACATATCAAATGTCAATTTTTTAAGTGACCAACATTACTCTGATGTCATCCAATTTATCATTTAGGTTTTTAGCATTGATATGTTTTATTTTGATTTTACTTTTATCAAGACTCTTTTTAGAGGTAGCAAAGTTACTGTCTCGATGGGATAGTTCCGAGGATGCATCGATCTTGTCTACGTTACTTAGGGTGTTAGGCCCAGCATCTGCTATGTGAGAAAGTCTACCATTTTGCTGGGCAGCGGCAGTTTGTCAAGATGAGATAACTCCAGCATGATTTTTGCTTTGTGTGACAAGGGTACTGTAGTGATCGTTTCAACGATGGAGCAGTAGTGGAGGGTTTTGTATATTAAAATATGCGTAGTTATAATGTGGTAGTATTTTGTGAGTAAGAGCTCCGGACGCTGTTGTTACGCTCCTCCTTTACGACCTCTGGAAGCTGTTGTTACGCGCTCTTGCCTGACTCACAGGCACGGCTGGTTTTAAGAAGAAGTCTGTTACAGAAAGAGGATAGTACACTGATACGTGCGTGCCAGTTTGTTTCTGTACTCCTGCCTTGGTAGTTTAAAGCTACAGAACTGTAGTTTACGGCTACAGCTAAATAAACCTCATGTTGTGTTGAAAAGAAACTACACAACTGAGGGTTAATATTAAAAACTTTGATGAGGGATCGACTGATATTTTCCAAACACCATGATCCTCTTCTTACAGGAGGAGAAGTTTTTGGCCGGTCACATTTGAAATGATAATAAGGCAAGGGTCCTGTCCTTTTGCCAAGGACATAACCAGTGCTAGAGAGGATGGTCCCCCGCTGGACGTGTCCATTAGATGTGTGGTGCCTAGTAAAATTCTAAATATATTGTAATGAATTATAAATTAAAACTAAAGTGTCGATGGCGATTCAAATTTCATTTTATAAATAAATATTTCACAAGCGCCTCGCGCATCGAAATACTAAAGGCTCTATGGCAACATTTTGCCAAGGCCGACCGTCAGGCTGTAGACACCTGCCCATTTGCCTAGCTACTACGTCAGGATGTAGACGTGGTGTATTCCCAACTTAAACCGTCTGGATCGCCGCTACCCTCTTTTTGTTCACCCACTTACTTGCATCTTACTCACGCCTCACCATACATTACATTGTCGTTATGTTAACGTGGCAACGTCTAATATATCATCTTAATGTCCCGAGGTTCGTCTCACTTTTTCCTTTTACTGGCTCTCTCATTTACTTCGTTTTATTAAAGTTATCCCTCGTTAACACCTATCGTTTTATTATATGACGACAACCTAAGTAACGACGCCTTCTGACTAGTTACTACTCGCTACGGAGTCAGATCAATAAACTATATTAGTGAACGACCTTTTACTGTCCCCCCACTAGTCGTTATACTCAACAACAAATTCGAGGGAGGTTTCAACTAGAACTTCGAAACCCTCCACAGATGTTATACACTGAGATACTCAATCACTATTCCTGTTATCGTCTTTATACTCGTATGGATCTTCTTCAGCTAGGCTTTTACGTCGAGTTAAAGAACGAATGTGTTGGGTATACGCTTCACCTTCTTCAACGCGGTAGCTGTACAATGCGTTGGTGACTACAATCCAATGACTCCCGCTGTCACTCGCACTTTTGTAACCAGTTATACCGAGCTTGATCGAACATTCGGAGAACGCAGTACTTATGACTCGTATAAATATGTCGCTGGCCTCTCTCAGCGGTGATGGGTGAAATGCCGTCAGCGCCTAGGGGAATCTGTACTGAGGATGATACGCTCGAACAAGTGTTGAGAAGCCTTCAATCACGTCACTGGAGGGTAAACATGGTGACTGGTTGATATTCTTTTTATCCTTCATAGTTAGATTAAAATCTGAGAGCCACAACATTCGACCTGGTGAATGGCTTTCTTCTGATTTGGACGATTCTCCAGCGGAAAAATTTTCTCCGTTAATTTCTGATGATAGTCATAACTGAATTTAACTTTCTTGGTGGACTTCTTCTTTCGTAGCGACGTGGAAATGCTTCTAGCGCGAAATGTCGTCAACTTCAAGATATCTGTAATGTGTTACCATATCGCTCTGCAAGAGTCATCATTCTCAGATCGACGATCCCGTAGAGGTTAGGCTTTCTCTTGAGCCTTACAAGTGTACGATTGCTTCAAATTTTGCTTCCTCTTCGACCAACGCTCTACATATTTATTTTCGTTGAAAATTACTTTTATTTCTTGCCTATTTTGTGATCTTATTCGGATTCTTTGGCTCACGCGTTCATTTGTTTATACATGGTGCGAATGGAGGAAGCTGGAGAAGTTCGCTTCCCACAGAGAATATCCGACTTCACGATCTTGTACCAATTCTCCACTTATCCATTTGTCACTGTTCCACCTTGTACTCCACACCAGAGCATGAATGGTATGCAGGTAGTCAGAATGTGTTCCATCATACTGGAAAATAAAATGGGTTGTCTATTGTTCCTTCATCTACAAGGTGATTTCTTACGTCTTCAGTTATAAACATGAAGTTTTACCTACTGCGCATTTGTCCCCATATCTTCCGGTTTCTTTATTTTCTTTCTTTTCTTTATTTCTTCAGGAAGCAAACTGCTAAATAATATTTTAGCCAGGTTTCCAGTGTTGGGCCCGCAACTTTTAAAATGTTGCGGCGCAACCGCAACACCACAAAAAAGTTGCGACGCAACCGCAACAGCAACTTTGAAAAAACTAAAGCTGTGATCGCAACCGCTATTCGAAACCGCAACTTTTTACTTATTAAATATAATTTTAACAAAATATTATCAAATTTATTTTTCATATATATTGCTATGAATAAAAATGATATTAAAATATTCTAAATAGTGCATTGTTTTAATAAAAAAATTAATAGATCGAGTAAATATGTGGACTAGAATTAAATGAAATATCAAGATACTGAAAGAAGCATTTCATTTGTAAATATAGCATGAAAAAAAATGAATTCTACTTTCTAATAATAATAAGGTTGAAAAGGCACCTAGCTAGTAGCTATATTTCCATGAGTTTCGTATATATATCGCAAAAAAATTAGAAAGAAAGAAACGTTTCATTTGTATATATAACACGAACAATTTGATAAAATGAATTTCATTTTCTAATAATAATATTGATGTGCGGAAATCCATATAGGTCACCTCATTAATAAGGCGACGTCTCAAAGGAATTACATTCGTTGAGTTGACCAGTCACGATTTGGGCGTTAACAGTGAATTGTTCTGGTCGGGTGACTACGACATAAACATGTCTACTTAAATCCCCCGCCATGCAACCCTCCGCAGTCTCGCCCCAGATTTCGCCTAGCACAGTGTCACTGGATCAGCTGTCCTGCAATCCTGGTCAGCGTGGCCGTCGTCGAGGGCTGCGTATTGTGCTGAGTTTTTGGGTTGACCGAAAGAGTGCCTGTAGGTACTGCTGAAGTATGGCGCCGGAAGACCGTGGTGGAGTGTGGAGCCAATTGGTCACTCCGTCAGGGAGCAGAGTTCGGCTCTTCGCCCGCTGACGTGTGATCTGACCATGGAAGCCTAACTCACCGAGGGCCGTGTTACTCCTCTCCGTCTTACGTCTCAGCACTGGATAGCCCTGAGGGGTACGTGGGTTGGTTGGCCATTATGATTTGCTCTCAACGGATCAATTTCGTGCTCTGGTCGATTAGGGTGCAACGCCACACACGCATTCGAATAAAACTTATAACTGAAACCTTATAAAGTTTAACATATAACTGGAACCTTATAAAGTTTAACATATAACTGGAACCTTATAACGTATAACTTATAACTGAAATCTTATAACGTATAACTTATAACTGGAACCTTATAACGTATAACTTATAACTGGAACCTTATAACGTATAACTTATAACGGGAACCTTATAACGTATAACTTATAACTGGAACCTTATAACGTGTAACTTATAACGTGGAACGTTATAACGTGTAACTTATAACTGGAACCTTATAACGTGTAACTTATAACTGGAACCTTATAACGTGTAACTTATAACTGGAACCTTATAACGTGTAACTTATAACTGGAACCTTATAACGTGTAACTTATAACTGGAACCTTATAACGTGTAACTTATAACTGGAACCTTATAACGTGTAACGTATAACGGGAACCTTATAACGTGTAACGTATAACTGAAAACTTATAACGTGTAACGTATAACTGAAACCTTATAACGTGTAACGTATAACTGAAACCTTATAACGTATAACCTATAAAAAAGAAAAAAAAAAGAAAAAATGTGTATTTCCAAGTTGTCACATGAGATACATGCCAACATATTGGCTTTTAAAAGTTTCTTAATATAGGACATCCTAAAACAAATGTTCCATACGAGGAGTAATAATTGACAAACCATCCGAGGTGTACAAGTAGATAAGCCATATGAGGCATAATAATAGACAAACTATACGAGGTGTACTAATAGACAAACTATTAGAGGTGTACAAGTAGATAGACCATACGAGGCATATTAATTGACAAAATATACGAGGCGTACTAATAGACAAACCATTCGTGGTGTGCCAGTAGTCTAACAAAAGTTCTATACTAGGAGTACTAATTGACAAACCATCCAAGGTGTACAAATAGATAAGCCATACGAGGCATAATAACAGGCAAACTATACGAGGTGTACTAATAGACAAGCTATCAGAGGTGTACATATAGATAGGCCATACGAGGCAGATTAATAGACAAAATATACGCGGCGTACTAATAGACAAACCATACGTGGCGTGCCAATAGTCTATCTCTGTCAAGGGTAGTTGAATGAGAAATGAAAAATATGCCCTAAAAATATGCAAAGCCCAATCACCACCAAAAACATATTTCATATCTTCTCGATATTCACCACAATATCATGTGGACATGGGTACATGGGATAAAATAGAGATACAGTGTAAGCCGGTTACTACTCATGATTGACAAATATCTACAAAATATTGGTAGAAATGGGTAAACAAATACATACTCAATATCAAAATTCATAGCTTGTACAACATACGGACAGAAAGATAATTTTACTACGATTCATATGCTCAAATTGCACTTTATTTAATTAATTATATTTGATATTAATCCGATTCACAGACACGCCCTCTGGGGAAGTGATAGATCTATTTTTTAATCATTTCGCTAGTGCAATAAAATTTATTAACCGGATGGTTTTTGCGTAAAGAAATGAAATAGAAACATGTATATCTATATATGTAGATACATATATATACCTACACACGTACACACACATATTAATATGTATACTTATTGAGAATGAAATATTAGAAAAAGTACATATATAAAATAAAAGATAAAAGCAACCTACCATCTACTACACAGAAAATTACAGTTGAGCTCACTGTAATCCTTAGAAATTTTTCGCAAAAAAAATAACTAAAAGGAAAAGAAGACTTCGAAAAACATAAAAATGAACTGGTTTTTAATTTCTTCACAGAAATTTCTTAAGAAAAATCAGGTTATAGTCAAGAAGCGACACAACTCTTCAGCATTATACGGACATGTGTACGTGGGATAAAATGGAGTAACATTGAGGCCGGATATCACATCTGAGTGGTGAATATTCACAAAATTTGGCACGTATAGGTAGATTAGGCTTTGATCCAAAGTGATAAATTTAATTACAGAAATTTAGAGTTTTTACCAGTCTGAAAGTTCAGTGCTAGTGTTCGCTGAACGCACGGAAAAAAATAAAAAATAAAAAAACTAAATGCAATGCTTAAATTACCCCTTTCCCCCCAGCTCAGCCGAAAATCGATTGAAAACTTCTTCGAGAATGATTTTGAAATAGCGAGACAACGTTAGCCAAAAATTTAATTCATTATAAACTTTGCACAACCCTCACATCTATAAACCTGTTTATTGGTGTACACACAAAATGTATTTCATGGTATATTTGTCATACGGACGTTAAATATTAATACAGAAAAGAGAAAGAAATAACAAAATAAAGATGAGGAAATACTCCTAATTATGGAAAGAACGTTCGTTCTGCTGCACTGAACTGACGGCTGTGGTGCTCATTGTTGTCGACAGAAATAAGTAAGATGAATATACGAATCGCTTAGCAAACGTAAAATGAAATAGTTTCTAAATTTCAAACAGAAATTTCAGGAAAAATTAAATTTTCTGATAGACGGGAAGTTCACACCGAGATGCTGCAGGCCCTATGACAGAGATGCAAAATGACGTGACACATTTACTCTAAATTCTTTTCCAGTTTTAGAGTTTTTGATATGCTGGGGAAGCTTGTTCCACAAAAAAGCTCCAGAAACTGAGAGAGCTTTTTGTCCCACGTTAGATGAACGGTAACTGACTAAAACATCGTTCCTCCGGTTTAGTCTTTCGTTTGGGATATTAGATGGAAAAAATTTTACCACCTCTGCATTACTTTGGGGGAGGTACAGAGAGGAGAATACTCGTCGAGCTTTATGGATCATGAATCTGTTCGGTATTGGGATCCAGTCGAGTTTTCTTAAAAGAGGGGTGACATGATCGTATTTATTGAAATTTCCTTTGCATACCACTTTGGCGGCGAAGTTTAGACATTTTTGCAACTCTTCCTGACGGCATTTAGGTAAGTCTCCCCACACAAGACTGCAGTAGTCCAGACGCGATAAAACTAAAGACTGAATCACTAATAATCTAGATTTTTCGTCAAGTGTGTTCTTTATACGATGAAAGAACATTAAGGTTCCGTTAATTTTGTTGCACATTGTTTCGACGTGTGAATTGAAAGTCATATTTTTGTCAAACCAAACACCCAGATTTTTAACCTTATCGACTGGTTTAATTGTATCGTCTCCAAATGTTAGCTTGAATGGTGGTAAATTTTCAGTCGCATTCTGTGATCCAAAAATAATGCATTGCGTTTTACTTGCGTTAAGTTTGAGGCCATTATGGTCATACCACAATTTCAGATTTCTCAGAAGGTTTTCAGCGTTGGCTTGTGTTTCTGTTAAATCCGCTGTTGAGCTTGTCATGGCAATTTGTACGTCATCAGCATACATTGAGATTTTTGTGTTTGCCGGCATGGTGGGGAAATCGTTGATGAAAATTGAAAATAGGAGTGGGCCGATGATTGAACCTTGAGGAACGCCAAAGTTATTTGGCATGAATGATGACATTTTGTTATTCAAGCACACTGCATGAGAGCGGTTTCGTAGGTAGCTTTCAAACCACTGAGTGTCTATTCTGAGGTTTGAAATTTTTTGTAGAAGTTTCTTATGCTCAACACTGTCGAAAGCTTTGGAGAGATCAAGCAATAGTAAGAGAGTTAATTTTTTTTGGTCAATATCATTGTAATTTTTTTCTGTTATGTTTAACAGGGCGTCCTGAGTACTGGTATTCCTCCTGTAAGCATATTGATTGCGATGCAGTAGATGTGACTCGTCTATGTAAGACGAGAGCTGGTTTGTTATTACTTTTTCTAATATTTTGGACATAACAGGCAGGAGACTGATGGGTCTGTAGTTTGACGCTATGTCGATATCACCAGATTTATGTAATGGCTTAATTATGGATAGTTTCCATTGATCGGGAAACTTGTTTGTGACAATAGATGTATTTATTATCAAGCGAAAAAAGGGTGCTGTGACAGGGAAGCTGTCTTTTATATGTTGGAGGCTTATGCCATCATGTCCAGTCGCTTTAGTATTCTTTAGTGAGTATAAGATTTTTCGTATCTCTATGACGCCAACTGGCTTTGGTCTCCACTCGTTGCTACTATTTGGGGATGAAACATCGCTCAGATTTGCCTCTGTAGATGTGTCTGAAACTGTCCTGGATACTTCATTGAGAACATCTTCGCCAACTTTTGAGAAGAAAGTGTTAAAGTCATTCGCCTTTTCTGAGGGGTTGTCGAAAGTGCTTTTGCAGTCTGAATTTTTATACTGAGCAGCTTCTCTAATGATTTCCCAGGTTCTTTTAGGGTTTTGTTTTGCCGCCAAGAGTTCTTTGTGGAAGTAGTCCCGTTTTGCTTCCTTAACTTTTCTTCGTAGGATCTTCTCATGATCTTTATATAGTTTTCGACGCGTACTGTCTGATTTATTCAGTTTGTACTCACGCTGCAAATTTCTTTTGGCTCTGCTCAACCATTTTATCTCATCTGTTATCCATTTAGAAATTCTTGGCTTAACTTTCTTCGTAGTGAAAGGTGAGCATTCGTTAAGAGCTGATACGAAATTTTCGTTGAAAAGCGAAACTTGTAGATTGACATCATCGGTGTTTTCCATGCCTTGAAATTCACTCCATCTGTCTAATAGCTTTTCTTGAAATATTTCAGGGGAGTAGTGGTTTTTCATGCGATATGTAATGTAACTAGATTTCTGTTTCTCTTTTGCAATATTGATTTGGCATTCTACCGAATGGTGATCAGAAAAGGACGGTAAGATTTCTGTGCTGAGTACTGCTTGGGGATTGTTGGTAATTGCTAGGTCAAGAAGAGTTTTAGAAGTGTTGGTAATTCGCGTTGGTTCTTGGACCATTTGAGAAAGATTAAGTCTGTGCAGCATCTTGCTTAGCTGATTGTTTTTATTTGTCAGATCCACGTTAAAATCTCCGAAAACATAGAAAGACTTTTTGGCTGCAGAGATTGATCTAAGCGTATTTTCAATGAAATCTAATGTTGGACGAAGAGATGCTGACGGATGTCTGTAAAGACTGCCGATAATGAAAGACTTGTGTTTGTTTACTTGAACATTGAGCCAAACCATTTCTATGTCTTCGCATTTTTCTTTTATCGGAACTAAGGATGTAGAGTAGACATCTTTGATGAAAATGCATGAACCGCTACCTCTCTTACTCTTGACTCCGTCATAACGGTACAATTTGTACCCGGTAATGCTGAGATATGAGCTTTCGACTCGTGAATCGAACCATGTTTCAGATACGCATAAAATATCGATATCGTTAGTGATCAACATTACTCGTACGTCATCCATTTTACCATTGAGGCTGCGAGCATTTATGTGCAATATTTTGATATTATTTACCTCAATAGGCAGATCTTTAGTGGAGTTATTGCATTTTTTAGGTCTAGCAGGGCATTTAGTATTCGTCTCTAGGTCTTTATTGCCGCGTTCATTGTTTGTGATTTCAGCTTCAGATTCAATTTGATCACTGTTATTTAGTCACAAAATGGGGGAGGGAGCAACACGATTTTCATCACGCATTTTCAAGAGGGCGCTATAGTGGTCCTGTTTCCGGTGTATGTTTACCGGAGGACAGTTTATCAGAGCATTTGATGTAGGGGAGATTGTCGTCTTCCAAATCCCATTGTCTCTTTCATCAAATACGTGAATTGGTGTTCTCGTTACATTAGAAAGTATTTGGGGTATGAGGTCTCCAACTGCGTGATCGAAGACTTTTCTATCGATGTATTTATCGATGAGTTGTTCGAAACTGCCACTGTTCTTGTCAACGAATTTTGCATACTGGTCCTTGTTTCTGGAGCTCTCAGTTTTGATGGCTTTTTTCAGAGATATATAATTCCATTTCGATTTTTGTTGTGAAGCAAGCTGCGTCGTTACGGCGTGGAGGAGACAGTGTCCGTCACCTACAGTGTAAGCAGGCTCCAATTTGAGCGATCGTTTCAAGTCGTCCAGTGTGTGTGCAACGCGTGTGCAGATTTGATTCACTGTTGATTTTTCGGTAGCAGTATTAGTTTGGTCGTTCGACGGAGGCCCGGCAGAGGAATCAGATTTTTTTTCGAATAATTTGATTTTCTTTGGAATAGTTTTGAATATCGGCATTCGCTTGACTTTCCTTGGTCCCTGCGTACTCACTGGAGAGTTGAGAATTGGTTGAAAAGGAGGGCATGTCGCAATCACTATTTGTGTCTGTTGCAAGTAACGCAAATTTATTTTTCGTACTGACATTATATTTGTCTGAGATCGAATCAGGTAAAGGCTCAGGCTTATTTACGTTCCTCATGCTGTGGGTGAGTGAGTTACTCAGACCTCTGCTTGATAACGCAATCAATTTTGAAAGATTTGGTGTACCATGTGCAGTGATGTACATAGGCTTATATTCTTTTTGAAAGTCTAATGTGAGACTATTTGTCTCATTCCGTGAATTTTTCGGTTCATTGGAATGATCTACAATTCCATTTATTGCTTGACATTTGTTGAAACGAGGACAATATGGCACGGTGATTCGCAATGTTGATTTCATTGCAAGTTGTTGAAGAAAACAGAAGTTCTCTTCCTGGGTCCGAGGCCATTGAAAGTTATTGAGTGCGTCACCATTTTCATTTTCTGGGTGAGTTTGGAATTGAATCAAGTTTAAACCCAGGTTTTTGCAAAAATGCCTCGCTTTGTTGAATTCGTTTGCACCGCAAGCATTGGCAATATAAATACGAGAAAGTGCGTACTTTCTAACAATTTGTTGTTTGATTCGAGCAAGGTCTGAGGGCGAGTGGCAGAGACCATCAAAACTTAGTATATAATTTTTAAATCTAGGCATGCAATTTACAGTATGGAGAAGGTCATCGAAGCGCCCTGTTGGAACAGTTTTGATCCAGCACGAGCGATCGATGTCCTTTCTTCTGATCGTGCTTAGGATATTATCACCTAGCAGCAAAGTGTCGTAAGGTTCTCGACAATTGGAGTCGATTTCACAAGAGATACTAGCAGGTTCCCCAGGTGCAAGGTCTTGAGAACTTATATGTGAATTTAAAGCAAAAAGCTGTTCGGTTAGGTTCTGAATGTTTGATACTGTAGAGAAAATCGACGACGGGCTAGGAGGCTCACGTTGTCTTAGGGATTTATTGAAAAACGCTGCTGTTAGAGACAAATTGTGAATAATTTCATGAATTTTTTGAGAGCTTGTTATTTGAAGCGGGTGCAAGTAGCCATTAAAAGAAGCAACAGTGTTATTTTTATTGCTCTGTACTGGAAATTTTATTTTGGTTTCACAGCTTGCGCTCTGGGGTAATTTACTGCCAGTTTCGGTTTGTGCGCGAAAATTATCGAACATATTATCTGGAGAATGAGAAAAGTCTACCACGCTTGAAATGTCCTTATTAGTAAAAACTATTTTTTCTTGTACCACTGATGAGGATGGTGTTTGTGTCCCCGCCGCTGGCGGACAGTTCGGAGCGTTGTTGTTGACGCAGAGCTGGGGAGCTGGCACGCTGTTATGCTTGTTCAGATGAGGAGCAGGTGGTTTTGGTGCTGCGGCTGAGATTTCACTGCTTCGAACCTTCAAATGATTGCTGGAGGTTTGGCAGATATGTTTTCCCTCATCCGGCGATATGGGTTGCATAGTCTTCACTGACGTTGCTTCGGAAGGTGACACACATTCTTTGACGGGGTTACTGGCAGCTGTTAACAAGTCTCCCGTCTTTTGAGCATTAGAATCTTGTGCGTGAGAGGATGTAGGTCCCCTACTTGCAGGCACTTTGCTTGGTAAGGTCGTATTTTTGCCCCTGAGAGAACCATTTTTTCGGGATGTTGTGTAGGGCAACATTTGTGCAGAGAACGGCACTTTCCGGCCTGCGAGGCGAGTCTCGTAGTGATGCATCGTGCGTTGTTATTGTATAGCTATGATGTTTTAAACTATTCGGTGTCAGTAGGGAAACGGAGGTACGAAACACAATAATTCTTCCGTGCACATTTTTCGTCTTGGCCAAGTAGGAAGTGAACAAAAACTTCACTGAGATGTTAGACATTACCAAAAATTTATCAGATCAAACGTAATTTCTCTGGTTGCTTGGAGCGAAAAAGTTCATCAGGATTTGCCATGCTCTGAAACAGTCAGAGAGACGGGAGGCAGGGGTACGGGAAGAGGGGGGGGGGGGAGTGAACGGGTTCGGTGAGGGGTGATTGAGGGGACAAGGACACTTCAGACAGACAGGCCTATAGGTCGAGACTGGGCTGAGCACACCATTTCCTTCGTGTTGCTAGCACTGCTTTGTTAGCTTCGTATTTAAATTGCACTGTTTTAAGCAGAAATGAGACAAAATTTATTGTTTTTTTCTTTTCGCAGTTCCACAGGTAGCGTCATAGACACTCAACATGATTTTATTTTTGCAATAACAGATGAGAGAAACCGAAGATGAAAAAGTTTTTTATCCTTCTCAGGTTTTACGTCACTAGTTAACCGACATTTTCCATAAAAAAAAGATAATAATGTAAGCCAATTTGGTAAATCAGAAATTGATTGTGTGCGTTAGAGATTTTTCAACATTCATGCTCTATTGTAACATAGAAATAGTTCACGAATGATGGTCACTGTTATTTTCCCAAAAGATACGAAATTAACAGAGTACACTTTCTATTTTTTTCTATTTTTTTTTAACATGGCAAATTATTTCCGAAAGTTGCTGGATCAAGTTTTTTCAATTTTTGAATTTAAAAGTTCCTTCAGAGAAGAAGTTTTTTTTACCCTTCTCACATTTAACGTCACTAGTTAACCAAAATTGTCCATCAAAAGAACATGATAATAATGTAAGCTAATTTGGTGAATCAATAATTGATTGTGTACATTAGAAATTTTTCAACATCCATGTTCTATTGTAACAAAAAAATAGGTACGAAACACAATAATTCTTTCGTGCACATTTGCCGTCTCGGCCACGTAGGAAGTGAACAAAAACTGAAACTGAGAGGTTTGACATTGCCAAAAATTGATCAAAACAAACGTAATTTCTTTGGTTGCTCGAAGCGGAGAAAGTTCAGGATTTGCCATGCTATGCTCTGAACGGTCAGAAGACGGGAAGCAGGTGTACGGGAAAGGGGGGGGAGGTGCGGGCTCGGAAAAGGGGGGGGGGGGTGCGGGCTCGGCGAGGGGAGACTGAGGGAACAAGGCCACTTCACACTTCACTCAGGCCTATCGTTCGAGACCAGGCTGAGCACACCATTTCACAACCCTTGCCAGCACTGCTTTGTTGGCTTTTCATTTAAAGTGCACTGATTTAAGCAGAAATAAGACAAAAGTTATTTTTTCCCTTTCTCCCCCTTATTTCCCCCTTGCATTTCCCCCTTATAGGTTATTTCCCCCTTGCATTTTCAACAATTACCGCCCCATTTCCCCGCACGTCCGACCGCGACCGAGTCTGTCGGAGAAGTAACATAACTTAAAACTAAAATTGAAACGCAATTCCGCAGCCGATATATTAGCTGCCTCAGTAGGGGTTGAAGTTGTTCGGGGTTATTTCACGTCCTTATAGGCTCAAGTCTTTGTTTTTCCCTACAGGCCGTTGGGTCTAGGTCTTTCGGGTCAAGCGGTGGGCGCTGTCGTGCGGCAAGAGCTGCGTGTTGTGCCCTCGGGCCCGATCAGTGCTACTCCTCGCCTATTGATTCGTTTGACTCTGTTGTTTACTGGTGCTACTAACCTTTCGTTGAATTCAATTAAAATTTTCAATCCGGACTTTCTTTAACTCCACCATCAGTTTTTTTGTATAATTGAAAAGATACCTAGCTTGTAGCTATATTTTCATGGGAGTTCCGTATATATAGCAAAAAAAATTAGAAAACAGAAAAGTGCAGAACATTTGTATTGCCTATATGACGCATGAAGAAAAACCATGCATATGCTCCTGTAATATATGATATTCCTCTGCTTTTTGTTGTTCCTCTCCTATGATTTAATACTGGTTCATGATCTCAATGTGATGATGTAAACAATTTAAACAAACAATTTAAACAACAATTTATTTACCACAGGTGATACAGAGATAAAATGTTTCTTAAGTCTAGTACAATGGTCAAATTTGAGTATAGCTACCTGTGGGCCCGAATAAGTTCAGTGACTTCTAGGGCATCCTACCATCAAGGTTAGTCTAAGGAGTACAATAATGTTTAACCTAATTCACTTAAACTAGAGACGCATTAGACTGATCAATGAGATAATTAACTCGAAATTAGATACTTCATTTTACAATATAGTTCATATGGACTAGATTTAACCCGTCGCCACGTCCTGGACTCTTAGAAAGTCGGCAAAGCTAGCACATGTTTCACATCAGCAAACCTAGGGTTGCCATATATGGTCTTAATAATAATAATAATAATAATAATGAAGGCATCTACGGATGCTTTATTTCCAATCAAGCCTGATACACATCACCTTGTACATTGGATTTTCAAATGCCTTATAACTAACGCCAGGACGCCATGACGCTTTCCCCCGGTCAAGACCGGTACCCATTTCAGACACCTGGGTGGAGTGGGGTATTGTGCTTGGAATTTTTCTCCTCTACCCAACAGAGAAAATCGCCACTGCCTGCGCCGAGATTCGATCCCGGGTCCTTGCCGCACGGCGGCAGAACCTATACCACATGGCTATGGCGGCAGCGTCTCGTTGAGCGCTATTCATTGGTATAAGGTAAAATTAGGTGGGAGGAACAGGGAAGGAGAGGTATCAAGCTCAAATCTGTATGAATTCTTCTGCTCAGTCTGGAGTGTAGCTACCGGCGCTGCACAACCTCTTAGAAGGCCAGGAGTGTAGCTGAGGCATACCAGCACACACTCTGCCTCTAAGAAGGTCGCCATCATTTTTATTTTCTCATGTTTTTTGTTCCAAAAATGGGAGTCCAAATCCACAGATTTACTCCTACGCAAAAAATAATACCACAATTGTATTCGGGAGGAAAAGCTCTATGCATATCAAACTCTTTACAAACAATGAAACTGCTTGATAACAGCCTATACACAAAATGAACTAAAAAATAAAAACTGTTTTACATATAGTGCACATAACTCCGGAACTATTGGATCTGAAAAAAATTCACATACCACACGATTCAGCAACTCAGAATCTATGAAAATGCATCATAAAAAAACATAAAAGTGCAATAAATAAAAAATGGCCAGTGATTTTCTGATTTCTGTTTTTTGTATTTTACCGAAATAAAAACTCGAATTTCGTAGATTTTCATTGGGGTAGCAGTAATTTTTTCCCCACTGACAGAAAGAGCAACTCTCTCTCTTTACAATGAACCCCCAATGAAACTTCTAACATGATTAATGAATGTACAGTAAGTTGCACAGTTGACCCATTTTCTTCAAACCTCTTGGTAGGTCGACCATGTGGAGACGGGTTAACAGTATATTCGACGAACGATTCAAGAACAGACTGAAGATCGGCGAAATTAACCAAGGCAAATTACACTATTAGGACCAGTTATGTAGGGGACAAGGTTTGACTCTGTGATCTTACACGACTAGTAATCTGATAGGAAGTGAGACTCAAGATTTTTTTTTAATACCTTATAAGAATTACTTTCACGGATCTCCGCAGGTATTGAGTTCCAAGTTTTAGCTCCAACGAAGAGGATACTGTGCTGTGACCGAGCCTTTGAGTAATAAGGAAGCATGAATTTACTTCTATTTCGGGTTAAATGGTCGTGATGACCAGTTTGCGCAGTTAATAATTGTTTTAGGCTATTATCGCCATCATTTGTTAATGTTTTGTAGATGAAATTGCCAATGGAGATTTTATAGAGATCCGAGAGCTTAAGTATTCGTAAAATTTTGAATGAGTCATTTGTGTGAGCATTATATTCTAGATTCTTTACCGCTCTTATGGCTCTTTTTTGCAGGGTAAAAATTTTATTGGTTTTATTTTCATCAGTTCCGTTCCATGCTTCTATTCCGTATTGCAAGTATGGTGAAATGAGCGTTCGGTAGAGCATTTGTAAGGCTGTTTCAGGCAGGAAATTTCTAACTTTGTTTAGGATTCCGATAGATTTTGATAATTTAGAACTAATATGAGCGATGTGCTCTTTAAAGGTTAGATGTTTGTCTATTATGATGCCCAGGAATTTACTTGAGTTGGTTTCTTCGATTTCACCTTCGCCGATTTGAATGCGTGGGAGAGATACATATTTCTTGTATGAGAATGTAATATATTTTGTTTTATCGATTTTAAGGCTTATTTTATTAGCTTTAAGCCACAATGAAACCTTATGAAGTTCATTATTTATACGCTCCGCCATCCTAGCGGGATTTTGGTTTGGAAGGACCGCAGAAAGGGTACTGTCATCGGCAAAAAGTATGAATTTGAAGAATGATGTAGATTTAAGGATATCATTGATAAAAATCAGAAATAGGAGAGGCCCAAGGACAGATCCTTGTGGAACTCCATGGCTAATTGTCTGTGGGTCTGATTTTGCGTCGTCAATGACAACGTATTGTTTCCGATTTGCTAAGTATGATCTGAACCAATCATGGGCAGCCCCTCGAATTCCTTAACAATTTAGCTTCGAGAGTAATACGTTATGGTCCACACAATCGAATGCTTTTCGAAAATCAAGAAATACGGAGAAAACAAGCTTTCCTTCATCTATATTAGAATAAAGGTATTGCAAATGATTTAATACAGCCTGCGTCGTAGATTTCTTAGAACGAAAACCGTATTGTTTGTCGTATAGGAAAGATTTTTATTCAAAATACGAATACACTTTTTTATACACAATTTTCTTGAGTATTTAGCTAATAATTGGTAGTACAGGGATAAGTCTATAATTGTTAATGCAGTTTTCGTCACCATTTTAAAAATAGGGGTCACTCTCGTAATTTTGAAAGAATTGGGGAAGATACCTTGAGAAAGGAATTGGTTGATAATATAAGATATGCACGGTGCTATTATATCAGCCATAGCCTTAAGAACTTTAGCCGAAAAATTTTTCAATCCACTTGATTTATTTTCAAGTTGTTTATTCACGTAATTACATCGGAGGGATTAGTTGGCGTGAAAAAGAAAGAGTTAGGTTCACGGACAATGTCAATGCACTGTAATGACGATCATCGTTGCTTTTCAAAAATATTTCAGCCAATCATCGACTTGTTTCAACGAACTTTTCTTCGTTTTTTTCCATTTCATCCGATTTCATTACGACGTTGAAGAAGTCATTATCGTCATCTACATCCTCGGCACTGCTCCCCTAACCATAAATACCATTCTCCGATCTGTTATTAAGATCGGCGATTAGTTTTTTGTTATCACCTCCACTCTTTGCACTTCGTTTAGCCATTTTAGCTTAAAATGTGGATACAGAGGGGACGCCAAGATAAAATCGTACATTGGCAAATCGCAACATCTAGCTACGTAGATTTGCCGTATGCAACGTAATTTTACACTTACAACTCACATCATTCCTAATAACATATGTTATATAATGAGTTACATTAACTATACTTATACACTGTAAGCAAAGTGTATGTGTATCACTGTGTCGCCTAATGCTAATAATAAACAGTTGCCAGACGGTTTGTACCCTGTACGGTTTAGTTTCAAACGAGAATGAAACGCGTATTGAACTTTATTGAAGTTATTTAAAAAATTAAATTCCCATCGGATGGTTGCGGTTGCGATTTGCGGCCTGACACGAAGAAAATTGTTGCGATCGCAACAGATTCGCAACTTTCCAAAAATTGTTGCGGCGCAATCGCAACCGCAACAGAAAAAGTTGAGATCGCAATTGCGGCAGCAACTTGTAGCGGCGCAACTGCCCAACACTGCAGGTTTCGAAACACTGTGTATAGTTCTGTTAATTTAGGTTAGGGTAATCACGACGCACAACACTAACACAATGTATTTCAGGGAATGCACAGCGAGACAGGCTAGGCTTGCAATTACAGATACGTTGTTTACATGGCTACGGCGAAAGATGGAGCGGGGAATAGCAATGGATCAGAACCGTGAGCACAGTTCTAAGGGCAGAGTGTTCTCTAAACATGTTCTGGCACAAAGCACAATAACATAATTAGCATAATACACAAATACATTCAAGGTGCTACAATCAAGATTTCAACAAGGTCATCATTAGACGAATCTTCCATCATATCGGTGAAGTATTGTTTAATTATATTATGGCCTTTAGGCCACATATTTGGAACATATTTCCTGCACTTACGTGCAATACTCTCTCTTAAATGGGCTCTGCATAATTTCGCATTCGTTCAATTTAGTTCCAACTCGTCAGGATACAGCCACAACTTTTTGCGGTAGGTAGACAGATCCCCATATTTGAACGCAGCTACCACAGCGTGAAAAAAGGCAAATCTGTGGTTAACGACTATACACTTGAGCTTTTTTCCATTTACTTTTCGGTTGTAGTTTAAGAGGCTGGCCAGCATGCCTTCGATGCTGTTCGCTGAATTAGTTTTTGACAACATGGAGATTACCGTTAATTGGGGAGAGCCACTCTAAGGTTGGTAAACAGGAGCATGAAACGAGTAATTTTAGCCTTCAAAATCTTTGATGATACTTTGGGGGCTTAAAAGGTTTAGGGATGTGCTTGGTCTATAAGTTTCAGTCGACCAGCTATGATTTAGTCACGGCTCCTACTCGGGTATTGAATGACCCTAGGCATGATTTAGAGAGACAGAGGTTGTGAGGCTTAAGGTTTTTCATTTGGCAGTAGGAGTTGACAAGGAGTAACTAAAACCCAAACGATTTTGTAAGGAGAAAGGGAGAGCTGAGGTTCTGTTCGGTGCTACAACGGCGACGAATGAGTGGATGGGAGTGGGACCATGCTCAGAAATTAGCGCCTGCGCAAAATGATATATTTTTAAAAGAACGGACCGCGCAGTGGGAGGACCGCGCAACGGTGGACCGCGGACCGCGCAATGGTGGAGTGGTTGAGGACTGAGAGGGAGTGGTTTAGGACTGAAAGTTGGTAATGAGAGACTGAGCTGTTTGTTGTATGCTGATGATGTGGTTGTGGTTAGTGAATGTGGTCATGAACTACAAAGGATGCTTGACATTGTGAATGGATATAGTACAGATTTCAAGATGAACTTTGGTGCCGATAAAAGTAAGGTCATGGTTATAAATAGTGATGAGACTGATAGAGACAGACTGTGGAATATTGGAGAAATCAGAATAGGTAGAACAAAAGAATACAAATATCTAGGTTGTATGATGAGTGAAGATGGATGTACTAGAACTAAAGGTGAGAAAGTGGCTAAAGCAATGCAGTGGAGTGGACGGTTAGGCAGTGTGGCCAGATACAGAGCAAACAAGTACGAATGTGTGAGAGGAATGTGGAAGTATGTTGCTGTACCTAGTGTCATGTATGGTATGAGTGCTCTTGCTTGGAATGGAAGTGATCTTGAAAAGCTGGATGTGATACAAAATAAGGTAGGACGTGTAGCATTGGGTGCTCCGAAATGGACAGCTATAGAAGCCATTAGAGGTGACCTAGGGTGGAGTCTATTTTCAGAAAGAATGATGAAAGCTGTGCTGAATTATAAGGTGAGAATTGAAAGAATGCAGAATAGCAGGTGGGTAAGGCGAATCTTTGAATGGAATCTGAGTGTAAGCTATTGGGAGAAAGTATGTTGGGGGCATGCAAGGAAACTCAGTATGCAAAAGATTATTCATGTTAGAATTGGGAGACCTGTGGATGACTGGAGTTTAATAAATGTAGGAGGTGTAGGGCCTGAGTGGGACTGCAAGAGGTGGAAGAAAGAGATTGAGAGACAAACAAAAGAGTATGGATTGAATAAGTGGAAGCTTAGCATGATGTGGAAGCCTACACTTAACTGGTATATGAAAAAGAAAGCACCTAAGTTTGAGCTGTTCTATGATGGTAGTTTTGCAAGTCAACTCTTGTTTGCTGTGAGATGTAAGTCATTGAGTGTGAACAGACGTACATGGAGATGGAATGAGAATAATAACAGATTATGTCAGCAGTGTAATAGTGGAGTAGTGGAAACAATTGAGCATTTTGTGCTGGAATGTAGTAAGTATGAGCAAGAGAGAGAGAGTTTTATGAATGTGGTGTCTGAGCAGTATGGAGAGAATGAGTGGAATGCCAGATGTGCTGAAGATGATTGCGGTATGAGCTGTCTTGCTGGATTGGATCAGGAGTGTAATGCGAGTATCACTGAGGCTATGAAAGTGTTTCTTGTGCGTGCCTGGAGTAAGAGACAGTGACTGGAATGAGCCAGTCTGGTAGAATGGGCTGTAATGACCCAATGTGCCGGGGGATGGTGTTTTGACACACTGGCTGTCCCGGTGATGCCTTCCAATGGAGGCTTGTGACAAGGATCGTAGATCCTGAGTAGTTTAGTGGACAAGTCTGGTACCAGGCGCTGAACTCTTTGTGTGAAAATTGTGGAGGGAATTGTAGGCCGTTACAAAGGCCCCGACACTGTCGGCCCTCAAGTTCAAGTTCAAGTTTAAGTTCAAGGTGGGAGCTCCGTTTCCACCCCAGTTTTTGTATGGAGTTAGATGAGTTGAAATAAATAACAGTTCTCGGGGCCTGACAGAAGGTTTTCATTTTAGGAATTTGATCCAATGAATATAGCATGCACCAATTGGAATGAACAAAACCACCTGATGACTGATTACAGTAATTAAACTCAAAGTATTCTGGAATCGGAAATTTTTGAAGCAATGAAAACAAGGAAAAAATGTTCAGCTCTAGAGCTAAATGCACACCTAGTAGACAAGAAAAAAGAAAAACCATTTAGTTTCTAGAAATATGATACAAAATGCTCATCATTGATTTTTAGAAGCTCCAATAATCTTCAAATGTGAAGAAAAAAAACTACGTTGCCCCGCCAAAGCTTATGCTGTACATGAATCTTCAAATTCTGTCTTTTATAGCCCAACTGATGTGGTCAGTCATGTGTGTGTACCTGTCCGCTAACAAAGAGGGCTCGAATGCATAATACCTGGCTTACATCATCTATTTATCACTGTCGCCATATTGGAGTTTGTTTACTTTCGGTGAAGGCGTGACAGAAACTTGAAGGTTTATTTATGCGTGTTTAGTTGTCAGTGATGAATGGAGAGGCATGGAATAGTTTCATCGTTTTGATTTTCTTTAAACAATGGAGAGAAATGCAAAAAGTGTTTGATTTGAACAAGTGAAGTGGTTCTGAGTTATTAAATTACGTGTTCTAATGATCAGAAAACCATACTAAATTTAAAATTGTTCTTCCCAATTTAATATATGGAATATTTTATGATTACCAAATACGTAAGCAAGGTTTTTGCTATTTTGCCTAGCTTTTCATAACTTTAAAGTTGAAACTAAAGCGTTTGTGGTGTTAATGTTCAATTGTCATTGTATTGGCTTTCACTTGTGTAAATCTTAATGCAAGTTATCCAATATGTAATGTGGTATGTTTTACGTTGCTGAAAACTTATCATAGTTAATTTTGTATGAAGTTTTGGTAAATGTAAAGCGTTTGCTAGTAATCAATTTTCAAATTTTTGGTGCCTATACATGGTTAAGTAGATCAAAATAAACATGTTTTCTTCTATGCACTTTCCGTCGGAAATGAGTATTGTACGAGTTACAGCGATGAATTAGTTACCGCAACTCAATTATTTGAAACGGGAAGTAATTCATCGATGGCAACATTGCAATGGAGTCTCGCTTCCAACGCGGTCGTCATCTAAGACGAAACTAAACCTACCACGCAAACTCATAAAATATTCATTTAACGAAAACAGTGTATAGAAGAAAAATAGTTTATTTCAATGTTATTACCATGATTCTAGGGTCAAATTTTACTTTAATTTTGTCAACGATTTTCATAATTTCGTTGCTATATAGGTAGTATAGTCTATTTTAAGACGTTTTACACAAATGACGGTAAATGTTGAGGACTTGACCATAATCGATTTTTCACTCTTTGATCAATAAAGATTGTTGACGAGACAAAAATAAACAAGTTTTCTTGGTAAATGTTGAGGACTTGACCATAATCGATTTTCCACTTTTTGATCAACAAAGATTGTTGATCAGACCAAAATAAACAAGTTTTCTTCAATGCACTTTCCGGCGGAAATTAGTATTTTAAAAGTTATGGCGTTAAATGAGTTTCCGGAACTCCAGTGTGCATCACCCTATTACAAACGTAAAGAGGTTGGGTCGTGAGGGGTAGCCACAGTTCTTTTAGTTTTATAGTTTTCACTAAAAGAACTGTTGCTACCCCTCACGACCCAACCTCTTTACGTTTGTAATAGGGGGTTTGCTCTTCGTCGGCTTGGTTGGCGCGCGGGAACGCCTGTTTACTTTCACGTCGGACCGCGCGGTGTATTTTTCCCCGCCTCAAACACTGGAGTTACGGTAACTCATTTAATGCCATAACTTTTAAAATACTTATTTCCGCCGGAAAGTGCATTGAAGAAAACTTGTTTATTTTGGTCTCATCAACAATCTTTATTGATCAAAGAGTGGAAAATCGATTATGGTCAAGTCCTCAACATTTACCGTTTTCTTCAATGCACTTTCCGGTGGAAATAAGTATTTTAAAAGTTATGGCATTAAATGAGTTACCGTAACTCCAGTATTTGAGGCGGGGAAGTAAACAGGCGTTCCCGCGCGCCAAGCAAGCCGACGAAGAGCAAACCCCCTATTACAAACGTAAAGAGGTTGGGTCGTGAGGGGTAGCAACAGTTCTTTTAGTGAAAACAATAAAACTAAAAGAACTGTGGCTACCCCTCACGACCCAACCTCTTTACGTTTGTAATAGGGTGATGCACACTGGAGTTCCGGTAACTCATTTAACGCCATAACTTTTAAAATACTCGTTTCCACCGGAAAGTGCATTGAAGAAAACTTGTTTCTTTTGATCTCATTAACCATATTTCGGCATTGAAAATTCGAAAATCAATTATGGTCAAGTCCTCAACATTTACCCAAATGACTATATGCTCGCAAATGCTTAGTTTTCGAGTTATTTAAGTTTGAAGTTATACAAATGGCGCTCCTGAAAGGCTTTTTTTGCGCTAAAGCAGTCATTATTTTTGCAACAGAAACAGAAGCTAACCTCCTATTACAAACGTAAAGAGGTTGGGTTGTGAGAAGTAGCCGCAGTTCTTCTAGTGAAAATTATAAATAAAGGTTTCTAGTGACATCCGTTTACATCGACTCCAAGATGGCTGCTGCTATCTTGGGTACCGGGTGGCGCCATGGCGGCAGCCGCCTTGGAGTCGTTATAAACAAACGTCACTAGAAACCTTTATTTATATTTTTGGTAAATCTGAAGGATATGTCAGTTATCGATTTTCCACTTTTTGGTGCCTGAACCTAATTAATTGAATCAAAATAAACAAGTTTTCTTCTATGCACTTTCCGTCTCAAATGAGTATTTTACGATTTATAGCGGTAAGTTTAGTTTCGTCTTTGACGAATGCGCTCGAATGAACAGCTACTCATCAATTTTTGCATTTTTGTTGCTTGAATCATGGTAATATCGAAATAAACCACTTTTCTTCTATACACTTTTTTCGTCAAATGAGTATTTAACGAGGTATAGCGGTAGGTTTGGTTTCGTCTTTGATGACGATCGCGCTGGAAGCGAGTGCGCATTGCAGTGTTGCTGTCCGACTTGCTCCTTGAATAACTTGCCGCTTCAAACACTGAAGTTGCGGTAAGTCATTTACCGCTATAACTAATAAAATACTCATTTGAGACGGAAAGTGCATAGAAGAAAACTTATTTATTTCGATCTGATTAACTACGCTAAGGCATCAAAATTTTCAAAAGTGATAACTGACATATCCTTCTGATTTACCATATTTTTCACTAGAAGAACTGTGGCTACCCCTCACGACCCAACCTCTTTACGTTTGTAATAGAAGGTTAGCTTCCGTTATTAATTAAATGACGCTAGGTGCGCACGCTTCAAAGGCGCGCACAAGCCAACTGCAAAGTTGAATAATTTGGAAATAACGCATCAGCGAGCAGAATGTCATTCATGTAAAACATTCTTCAATGTGTTCCTTTATTGATTCATCACAACAAAATTATGAGAATCGTTGACAACATTAAAGTAAAATTTGACCAATTCGAGCAATAAAAATTTGAGTATCAATGAGTAGCTGTTTATTCAAGCGCATTTGTCGTCAAAGACAAAACTTAACCAATCGCTATAATTTGTTAAATACTTATTTGTGACGGAAATTGCATAGAAGAAAACTTGTTCATTTCAAACTAATTAACTATGTTTAGGCACCGAAAACCTAAAAATCTATTACTAGCAAACACTTTGCATTTATCGAAGTTTTTGACGTTCATAAGAAAAATACATGTTTTGAAATTATTGTGATTATAGATAAATATAAAGTATTTGCTAGTAATAGATTTTTAGGATGCAAATATGTTGGAGAGATTATATGAAATATTTTCTTCAAAATGTTCATTAGTAAATGACCATCTATAATAGGGCATATGGGATTAATAAGCAACTACACTCATACCTTGCCTTACAAAATTAATTTGTTCCAAAAGTGGTTTCATACCAAGATTTTTTTGTTAGTGTCAAATTTTACATGTAATAGGCCTAATTCATTTCAAGGTCCCCAATACTACCACTAAACCCTTTAAAAATGATAAAAGCACACCAATTTGTTATGAAATTCATGTTAAAAGTAAAAGAAAATTATTTATTAAACCATTGATATGAATATGACATGCCAATCATTCACCATTGGGCTTGGGTGACAGTGCCCAAGATCCATAAGGGCGAGTGGGTAGCAGAATGAAATTTGTGGTGGGTGAGGAAGGTGGAGGTGACTGGTAAAGCTGATCATGCATTATTTGATTTTTTGAGCTTTTGTGTTTTGCTACTTGAACTTTCTTTTGTGTTCAGAGACATAAATTTTGCGTAAAGGTGTTTTGTAATTTGGATTTTTAGTTAGTTGGGTCTTTTGTAAGGTGAGGTATGACTGTAGTAGACCTGTGGAATGGAAATTCCGTAGACTATGTCATTGTTAAGCTAGGTAAGCCCATGAAAAAATTCCATCAACATTATCTATCCTAACATATTGTAACCTATCCTAATCTAACATAAATTATGCTAACCTAACATCACCTATCCTAGCCTCTCCTAGCCTTTGTTGTTCATGTTCAACAATAATGTAAAATAATATAAATTCAATTATTTGCCTGGTAAGTTATTCAGGAAAGTCATATCAAGAATACAAAATTTTCCTGATAAATTAATATACTGAAAACTTTGGAGTTCATTTTTACATTTTTATTTTTCTTCAATTTTTTGAAATAAAAAGAAGGCAAAATGAAATAAAGCAGAAGTTTATATCAAATGTCAAACATATCAATACATTTAAAGGCCATCTTTTAATGTTGCACTGAGGAATTTGGTAGCCATGATACGGCAGACTGGGCATTTTAAACTTGCATGACAGACTGAGGAACTAACTAAAAAAGGAAAAGCAGAATTATGTGATAGGCCATGAATAAGGGAAATATTTTTGTATTAGTGAAAACTTTAGAAAGTTAAATTTTCACCAATACAACTTGGATTATTGAAAGCAAATTTCTCTATTTTTTATTTTATTGCCAAAAGCAGGATGCTAAATTTTATACCTGGTTCTTCCTGAAAGTTGAACATGGCAGTAATGACCAAGTATGCATATGAACAAGCAAGTGTCAGAATTTTGTGAGTAAATAGGTAGATAAAGGAATTTTGAGTAAGTTGATGGAGGTTATTCTAATTTTGTATTTTGTTAGAGAGGCTACAAAACTCATGTCTGCTGCTGGCACAGTCAGACAGCCTCAACTGCACACCTAGGCAGAAGGGAGGCAGCACAGCTCTACAGGCCAGCTCCAACACTGCACACAGACACCCACTCACAATGAGCCATAAAAGTATAGAGTTAGCTATAGAAGGGCTTTCAAATAACCCAATTAAACAACTATGAAACCCCGACACCAAACATAACTGAATAACACTTTGTTCAAAAATATAGTTTTCATTTCTAAATTGAAATAGCTGGCCATCTGTCCTCTTTAAAGCTGTGAACATGAGGAAATTTTATGTATGATCACAAGTACTTACAAATGAAGCAAATAAAGAAACTTCATTGCTTGTGCTGAATACTTTTTGTGAAACATTGCATTATCCTTCAACATGTTGAGTGCAATACAAAGGAACAAATCTTTACTTAAAATATTTCTGAATTGCTGAAAGCTCTTGAAAGAATAAGTGAGTCAACCAATTTGTCCATTTTGTTCACTGCCTCTGTTTGGATTCTAGTCACTTAAGGCCATTGAACGTTTTTTTCCTCAAAATTTTCAAAAAATAAATAAAAATACTTCTGGACTGAAATAGGCTCTGAAGGTATTAACAGCATGTTTATAACAATCTAATAAACATTCATAGCCCATGAAATTCTTAAATTTACCCATACCCCCCTTCCCCCCTCCTCAAAGGGAAATTTCTAAAAAATCTTATTTCTCAGCCAATATTGTATCTAGAAATGATTAGTTTTTTGTTCAGTTCACAATGAAATGGTCTACAAAGTTAAAATCCAGTTTTTTGATATTGTTAAAAAAAAAATTGAAAAAATGTTTGTATTAAAAATTTTTTTCAACTTTTTTTTCATTCAAATGACTATAAAAAATTTTCTAATCAACTTATCAAAAAGTTAGATCTTAACTTTATAGTACTCACCTTGATCTTTACAATGCTGCAAAGATCTACTTCATGAATGAAAAACTGTAGGAAAAATAAAGCAGCACAGCCAAAAAAAAATCATTTTAAGGAAAAAGCGCTCAAATTTTTTCAATTATCTCTCCAACAGGTTTTTTTACTTATGGAGATCTTTTTTGCATTGTAAAGATCAAGGTGAATACTATAAACCTGCATAGTTGTTTTTTGACAAGTTGAATAGAAATTTTTTTATTGCCATTCAAAGTAATAACTAAAATGTAATATATTTAGTAATAAAAAATTCAAAAACTTCCCAAATTTTTTTGAAGCGATATAAAAAAACTGGATCTTAACTTTGTAGACCAGTTCATTGTGAATCGACCAAAAAAACTAATCATCTCTATATACAATATTGGCTGAGAAATAAGATTTTTTAGAAATTTCCCTTTAGGGGAGGGGGGGAGGGTAGAAATGGGGGTATGGGTAATTGAAAAAATTTATTGGCTATGAATGTTTATTAGATTGTTATAAAAATGCTGTTACCTCAGTGCCTATTCCACTCCCGAAGTATTTTTATTCATTTTTTGAAAATTTTGTGGAAAGAACCGTTTGATGGCCTTAAGAGCCTGATCTAATTCATATATACTTGGATATGAAGTTTTTTCTTCATGTGCGTATTGGGCTGCAAAGTATGTTTTAAGCATTGCTGAGGTATGGGTTTTAATGTACACTTACCAGTGGCATTGTGTTTGCATTGAAGTGGGTAAATCCCTTGTTGACAGAAGATATAAAGACAAAAAGCAAAAAGTCTTGTGAAAGCTTGGCTAACATCTTACTTAGTCTAATGATCAGCTAAAATAATATTCACACATTTGAGTGACTGGAATGCATAATTATAATAAGAAAGCAGAAATTTACGTAATGTCCTCCAGCTCTAGTAGGTGCAAAAACTGATTAGATGTAAATCCTAATCCATGGTTCAATTATAAAGACTTGTCATTTTATTTTGCATTTTGTTGAAAATTGAAAATATGCTTGAGCTTAAATATACACTCACACTTCAGTGCAAAAAGTTTTCTTGTGTTAAAATGTCGGATCTTTTCTAGATCAGCCCCACCACTAATGCAACACATAAGTTTGCCCACTTATAACTTTCAAAATAATGCACCTATTGACTTCAAATTACCCTCAAAAAAAAAAAAAGATTAAAACATTCTTTTGCTTAAGAGTAATTTGAAGTTGATAGGTGCATTATTTCAAAAGTTACAAGTGGGTGAACTTATGTGTTGCATTAGTGGTGGGGCTGATCTGGTAAAGATTCAAAATGTCTAAGCATCAGACAAAATCTGAGCAGCTGACATATTTGGATAGGTTTTTATTCTAAGGGTGGAGCTGTGGTAATGCTGGTCTTGATTTACTCCTTCTTGGAAGGTAGTGTCCTAAAAAATACAACACTGTGTTTATTCGTGAATCGGAAGTAATATAGCTGTTCGTAGTCACACCTGCTATAATTAACAATCTTTTTTATGTCCTATTTTCCCCTAAATTCAGTTGGTGCTCCAAGTAATAAGTCACTTGCTCAACATACCTAGGAATCTACAGTTATGCAGTCACAAGCATACCTAGCTTGAAGGTTTCTATGTTTGTAATCCCTAACAAGCAAGCCAATGGCTTGCTGTGTACTTACCTGTATGCTGCAACTTTCTGCAACACACATAAGTCATAGTATTTTAATCAAACTACAAAATTTAGGTGTGCACAGCATGGAAAATCAGCCAAAATACTAATTTGTTGTATTTTGTATTCTATGTTAGTGCAAGACTCATGATTTTATTAGCATTTGTAGAAATTGTGTCATCAACACATTATATTTTCCTTTTTTGGCTGTTGTTTGTAGTACAGCTTCGTTAGAAATTTAGCAATATTTTCTATGCATTGAACCAGATATCTTTTAGAGCAAGAGGTAACTTTATACTAAGAAATCATGATAAATATTCTACTTGTTGGACAAACTTAAGAGCGAGCACATGGGCTTTCCTGAAATATTTATTTTGGTAGTAAATCATCTATTTACTACCTTTGCATGTTGATCTAACCTTCTGGTGTAGTCTGTCAATATTTCTTTATTCCATGGGTGTGAACTCCTGAAAGAGGTTTTTATGATGCTAAGATCATATGTATCAGGCTTGATTGGAAATAAAGCATCCCAAAGATGCCGATGTTAACCAACCTTTAACCTTTAGTGGTTTGTCAAATTTCAGTGTCAATTATTTTTTTCATTTTAGATATGATGTATTTTTTTCTGGCTATCACAAATGCATGTTTGTAACACTACATACGTCTGTTTTTATCTGTATGTAGTTTCAACTGTATTGTAGGGCAGTAAATTTCACTATAAACTGATTTGAAGCAATTAATGAATGATGTGTTATAAATTGCTGTGTAAGATCAATTAATGGTGGGAAACTTCTCGATTAGTTCTCATGAGACCACTTCGAAACTGGCAAACAGTCTTGAGATCGTTGTGTAGTTTGACCTTTTCCACTGTCCAGATCATGTGTGCTTGAATATTAGCTAGCAGGTCTAAGTTCCCTTACCTGAGGTACGCATGGACATTAACGTCTCCCTGGTTTACATTGTCAAACTTGCTCTTCTAGTCGAAGGCTAAATAATATTCTTACAGCCGCATTACGTGGACTTGGGGAAGTGACTGTCCATTGGTGTCTTCAAATTTACACTAAAGCTGGAGTGTTATTGCATCTTGAGTGTGCGTGGATGAAGAGTTTTGGAGATGAGTCATTGACTGCTGGCCTAATGTTTTTGTCTCTCTCCCATAGATAAGTGTTAGTTGTTTTAAGTAAATGATTTAGTTTTGTTTTTACTAGCTGAATAAAGGAATAAAAAATGTTTGCTTTTAGGAAAAAAGATAAAGACCGCGAGGATGAAAAGAAAAAGAAGAAAGAGAAAAAGGACAGCAAACGCAGCAAAGATCGAGCTGGGATGACCAGAGAAGAACTCTGGAGACTAGATGAGGCTCGCAAGAGTTTAATTGGTAAGGGTAAGAAGAAAAAAGAGGAGAAGCTCCCGAGCGGCATCACGGCGGATTACATGGATCAGTTTTTGTCCGGGCTGAAAACTGACACCGACCCTGACATCGCGGCGGTGAACAACTTCCACGAGATCAGGGAGCGATACGAAGCAATGGCCTCCTCGTCAGGAGTACAGAGCGACTCCTCGAGCGACGGCGTGAGCCAGCGGTCATCGCGGGGCCACGTCTCGTCGCCGCCCAAACGAGGCATCCTCAAAGGAGGAGGTGGCACGGAGTATCAGGGTGTCCAGGGCAATATCGATGACGACGTCTCTCTCTTGAAAAATACAAACTATAATGAAATTTATGAAAATCTAGCGCAGCATCGCCTCAACCGAGCTGAATCACAGACTTCCGTCCAGGATCGAAGTTCTCTCGGTAGTCCGCAGAGAGCGTCTAATGGTTCTGTCAGTGTTAGTCCCAGAAGTCCTTTGTCACCAACGCTTATTAGTTCGTCTGCTATTCACCCTTTAAATGCACCAATGAATGCAAATATGTATCCTCAAGTGCCTAACAGGGATCAAGTCCCACCTTTACCGACATCACTGCCGCCTTCTTTACATCCTCACGGCCAAATCATCACCTACCAATCTCAAAATTTAAGAATAAATTTTACCGGTGGAGTACCGATGGGAGAGTCGGCGGGACTAAGCCATCATTTCATCAAAAATTTTAACGCGCACTTGTGTTTACCAACTTTAATTCCATATGAGCTTCCGGCCCCTCGTACACTAGCAATAGATCGCTTACCTGCCGGGGACTTTGGGTTCTCGCTGCGCCGCACGCCAGTGCTGGAGCGCGTGAGTGGGCGCCCGCCTGTGAAGCGTACCATCATCTTCGCTGAGCCTGGCTCGGTGGGGCGCACCAACACCACGGGGCTGCTGCCCGGCGACAGACTTCTGCAAGTCAATGGCATTTCTGTGGAGAACAAGTCAAGGGAAGAGATCATTGAACTAATTAAAGCTTCAGCCGACTACGTTACTCTTGTGGTAAGTACGTACGCGCATTTTTTCGATTGGCTTTACATCGTATATGTGTCTGAAGTTTTCATTACACCTTGAGTTATTTATCGCTTTAGTGCTAGATTTTGATTAAGGAATAAAATACCAGAATGTTCTGAATGAGGCTTCACAGCTGCTGGTCAGCTTGTTGGCTGCGCTTTATGTTTTATTAAAGTAATACGAGAAAGACAACCACTTTCAGCTGTGACAGCTTTGCCATACGTAGTTACCATTACTCTGTCTCAATGGCGCGCTATTATAAGGCTGCTGCTAACGAACAGCAGTGCTGCTTATTATAGGGCACTGTTGGTGACCGCTATCGTTAGCTCTGTACATGTGACATGTGGGACAAGTGTCCGTTTTATTCTGCGAGTGCCGTGCGAATTTTGCATTACAGTGCACTGAGGGACGGACAACTTGCTATGCATGTCGGCCACCCTTTGTTGTGTAGCGTGCTTTGTGTCATATTGTGTGTGTGGTGTGGGCTCGCTGTTGTGCGTCGCGTTCTCAAAGTTATTAAGTCATTTACATTTCTAATTGTACTTCAATGGCACTCTAGGCTCTAATTGAAACGACTGTTTGGTTATAGGTGAAATTTTTACGTGAACGTCGTTATCATTGCTAAAATAAATACATTGTGTCCTGAGTAGTTAACGCTCATTTTCTAGTCGAAGGATTGAGATTTCTCTGTCAGAAATGTATCGAAAATGTTTTTAGACTTATTTCTACACCATAGAATTTTGATTCTGTTTGTTTTCATTCTCTCCAATAAGTAAAGAAATCATTAATGACGAGCTGCAGGCGTCTTCTGCCGAGTTGATAGCCTGAGTCCTACTCAAGATACCAGCGATAAAATGTAGCGCATCTCCTCCCCTGTTCTCTATCACGAGTAAGCTTATTTATGTAATAAACAGCATGCAATGTAGTATGTTCATCGTTAATCGTGTAGAAATGATAAAAATTGGACAAAAGTAAATTACACACTCAAGTTAGCTATCCTTATTATATTGAAATAGATCAATCTGTAATATACCGTTTGCCTCTTCATCGTACATCACCCTGACGACAGTAGTAAACTGTTGCTTATTTTATCTTGCGATGATTGGAGTTTAGATTTACGAGGAAATGTCAGCAGGGAAATATTTTGTAAATTTAAATTGAAATATTGAATCTCAGTTTGATCGTCTTTTGTTTCACGTTCTTGATGTATGTACTAGTTCCCATTCCGAGATTTGGAGCATTTTTCTTTCTTGATCCAACCCCTCGGGGGGATACAACTACTGTATCTATGGGGATCAGCTCTCCTAGGGAAAAAACGTGAGGTCCTGAGCTGAGAGTTCGGTAGGTCTTCTTTTTGTTAAAATAAAAATGTTTTTGTTTGTCAAGGATCCCATATTTTTTATTCACTGTTGTCCTGTTTTTCAGCACCTCTTTCTTCTTCAACTTTCATCTTGTTTCAACCTTCCTTCTCAATTCACTGTTTCTATACGCAGGGGATCTTGTGCGGGAACATACCTTGTACATAGATTCCGTGTTCCCTTAACGACATCCTAAATGGTGCCTTCATCCTTTCTCACTTTGAAACACTATTTTGCTGTTAGGGAGACTTAAACTAACAGCTAATTTACATAATATTTCTTGATCCATTTAAAAATAAAGAGAGGTTTATCTATGGCTTTAACTGATGAATATAGTTCTACCCGTTCACCTTTTAATTTCAAACGAAATTCTGAACTGCAAGCGGCATGAACTGAAGAGTGGGTGGCGGTAAGGTTACCCCTCATCGAAGTTCGCTAGAAATCGCCATATCAGTCCGTCTTAGTGTTGGAGAAAATTTGTTCACACAGCGTTGTTACCGCAGTAAAGAGCGTAAAATTTTCACGGGACCAGGAGTGCGAGACGAAGGGGCCGTGGGAGATCAGGGCAGGATGTTCTAACAGCTCACGTCGTTGCAGCGGTATAGCCGTCAACGAAAGTTTTTCTTTTAAATCGGCTATGCAGCATGTGTTTTCCTTTTCAAATCATCAAGCTTGAGTATTTTGAAATGAAATTTGATCATAGAACATCTGGTAGCCTTGCATCCTTTCAGCTTGGCTGTAGAAACCTCAAACCATGTCTTTATTACTAGATTCTCAATGCTCAAATTTATTTTTGAAAATGCTTAAAAACGTGAGAGGATTTGGTCAGAAAACGCACACGGGGTTTAGATAAGTATGACAACTTTTTTGGTGCAGGCTATACCATTACAACGACGTATGTTATTGAAAAATTCGGCTCCTGGCTGTAAGCCTGTGTGCGGCAGCAGCAGATATAGAAGCGGCACCAACAGCCATCTGGTGCCTGGAGAGCCAGTCCTTTAACTGGCGCGACACTCACACCCCGTTACGCTGGTGTTCCTCTGACACGTCCTCTCAGTGTAGAGCCGTCCTGTTGCTTGCTTGGTGGTTGCTCGCTTGAGCCGGCCACTGCTCCGTGACGCTGTGTCGCCCATACATTCACGCTAACAGTTCCCAGTAGTGTTACTGTGTGTACCGTGGTTTCGAATGTTTCACCGCGAGTTGTGTCGAATGAGACGTTTTTACTCTGCATGTGTGAGTTCTTTATGACTATTCGCCGCAATGGTGGGCTGGCATTATAAGCTGGACTTCGATCGTCAACAAAAACAGCGAAATGTGCTTCAAAATGTTTTGTCTAATTTATTCAGCAAGAATTCAGACCAGGAAAATTCCGTTAACCAGCAAACTTGGTGGCGACAAAAATTTTTGGTTGCTACCCACTCGCAACTTCAAAAGTCGCCAGTTTTAAGGAAGCCATCGGAAGATGACATACGCTGCAGTTGTGTCAATCCTCCGGACTTTGCTGCTTTTAAGTCTGATGTTATGTTGCCCAAACCAATTGTCCTGCGCCGCAAAAATCAACCTGCCCCTCAACCCGTGCCGGCAGAGCGCGAAGAGTTGCCGAAACAGCCAAGTGCTGCAGCGCTGCTTGTGGAAGCGCGTCTCCGGGCACAGCGTCAAGACCTCCTCAGTCGTCAGAATAACAAGTGTGGGAACAGCCAACCTCAGAGTTTAGTAGAAATAATTGATGGTGACGATCCTTTTCGTGATGATAGTATTGGGCCTCCTCATGATGTTTCTAGAACGTGTTCATTACGCAGTAGCTTAGATTCATCGGCAGGTCCTTCTTCAGATTCTTACATTGTGTCTTGTACGTGCAACCCTGAGGTAAATTGCGCGTGTGCTTCTCATTCTCGATTTCATGCTTGGAAATTGGTCGCGTGTGCCCGTGTTGTTCGTCGGATGTCAACTAAGTTACGTCGGAAAAAAAAAGTTAGACTCAGAACTGATCACCCAACCACATTACGACAGCGCCGCTTGTTTGTTCACCAGTATAAGAACTACAGTTATCCTATGCCACCTTCATCTATGAGAAGAAATTCAACGTATTCTACAGAAGGACGTAAAAACATAGTGACGAATGGAAGCCTCTTTCGTAAATCAACTATTTTGAGCGCCCTGCCCAAAACATCGCGACCAAAATCTAGCTCTCCGCCCGCCGGTATGGCACCCTCCACTTTCAATCATTTGCAGGGACTTCACGAGAATACTGAAAAGCCTGTTGAGGACACGATGGCGTGTGATAGCTTAGAGGAACAGTGCTTATCTGCACAGTCTGGAGAAAACAGTGACGATGGTGAGGGGCATGATACCGACGAAGGAATTTATACTCATGATGAAGCTGAGAGCCTTGTGTCTTTCAAAGACCTATTTAGTAAAGAGCAATTTAATGAGGAGCATCCAAAAGTGAAAAAAACTATTTCTCGTTTCGACTCTCCAGGAGACGAGGAAATTAAAGCAATGGTGCATAGATCCGCTTCATTCACCTCTCAAGTTTCTATTGAAAAACTTGACTCTATAACGATCAGCCCTGCTAACATATTTGTTTCTGGCGAAAATGCAAAAGAAGATACAAGTACCTCTACCAGTTTAACAGAACGTCGGCGACCTACATGCAGTGATGACAGTGTGGACGAAGACAGTATTGATGACTCTGACCGTATGGACGTTGAAAATTGTGAACGCAACGTGTTGCGTATTCTGTTGAATGAGGTAACTGACGGTAACTCGGACTGGATTTCTGGATCTCCTGTCTCTTCTGAAAATTATGGTAATGTCGATGAAAGAGACGACTTGCAGTTCGATGACGCAAATGCTCCACTGTCCACCGTAGCCGAAGAGTCAGATGAGTACGCAAGCTCGTTATTAGATTCTCTCCTTAGCGCTCCTCCCGCGGTGAGGGCTGAACTAGTTCAGGATTTTGAAACATGTGTTGATTCTTCCAGCCTATTTCTTCCTGAGTCAATGGAAGAAGTGCAGACAAAAAGTATGGAGTTTGATTTGGAGGCTTTAACTTCTGAAAGTGATTCTTTGGAATTTGAAGGAATAGAGCACTCTGGTTTGAACTCGTACTCGAAAAATATTGTAGAATTTTACAATACCCAGGAGCTGAGCAAGACATCTGCTGAGGAAGAGCGTGAACTGACGAGTACTTTTCTTGCAAATTTTTTTGAACAAGATTTGTCTCCGAATGATATACCTCACAGCTCCATACACGAATCGGTGATTCCGATCGAGGAAAGCACTAATGGGGTCACATTCGATGATTTTGATTCTACAAGTGATGAGAATAGCGATACTCGAGCACGCAATGTCTTACCCAGTGCTGCGTTGCAAGCGCAGCAAAGAAACGATGTTGTGGCTATAGAATCAGATTCAAGTAGCTTCACGGTCGAGGACGGAAACAATTGCAAGTCTGCTGATATAATTTTTCGACATTACCGCAACCCGCTGTGGGAGAGAGCGATAAAACTCGAAAGTGAAGATTCTCCACCCTCTGATCCAGCTGATGATGAAGCGAGCGTAGCAGCTGCGGAGGGCCTCCCCCAGGCTGATGACCCCTCGCTGGCCACTGCAGGCTCAGCGCGTCACTTGCACGCGTCATTTATCCGTGAACGAAGCTGTTCCGTGGCGACCCGCGCAGCTGGTGCCGTGCGGCCTGGCGCTAGCGGGACCGTGCCGCCAGCTGCTCACCGTTTCCCATGTAGCGCTCCTCCTGCGAGTGCTGCCGCTCATTCTGCTCCTGTTATTGGCATCGGTCCGGCGGCCGGTTTTGCTGGCGCTGGTAACGCGAGCCCTGCTCTCGCTGCTGCACCGCTCGCCAGGATCGTCAACAGGGACACCAGTTCTCACGCCTACGTTGAGCTCCCTAGTTACTGGTCACACGCTCTCCCGCAGGTGCTCTTTTGCTTTTGAACGTGTGCAGGTTTACCAAGTAATTGATTCTTTGCTTGCTGTAAATAACCATCTTTTTCATCAAATGAATAACTTTAGTATTCATGAGAATAAGCGCTCCCAGGGCGGAAGATGTGAGGTCCTGAGCTGAAGGTTAGTTAGGCCTTTCGTTGAAATATAATGTGTTTCTTGTTTTGTTACGAGCCATCTTTTTTTCAGTTCACTACTGTCATTACATCAGAATCTATTACTTGCTTTTGCAACTTTTCTCAAACTTCCTAATTTACTCGTTCTATGCTCCGGGGATCTTGTGCGGAAATATACCTTGTCCATATATTCCCCTTCTCTGAACTTCATTCTGAATATAACCTTCCTCTTCCCTCTCTGTGGAACACCATTGTTGTGGTTAGAGAGGCTTTGACTAATCTATTCTTAAGTCAAGCTCAATAACGATGTGTTTTTCGGTGAAACTTTTGCAAAGAACGAAGAGTTTTGTCGCCATAGGGGATGATTAGCAGTGCTATGCTCGAAAACTCTAAGGAAGGATGAAATTTCTGCAAAATGCTTGAAACTTTTTACCCCGCCTTCATCCTGTGTCCTTCAATTGAACTGCGCTTTCCAATGCGCATGATATTAATACTAGACTACTTTCGTTTCTCAAGTTTTAGTCGTATTATTTATCGTTTCTCACTTATAGAAGTGTTTTTTTGCCTTTCCGATGATTTCATGAGTTCGCGACAGTTAATTTTTTTTTTATGGCAGATTAAGCTCTCACAAATCTGCTTGTTCCCAATCGAAATCACTGACGACAACACCGATCTGTAACAAACTAGGCGGAGAATTTTGCAGATATCGCTGCTGCACCGGCGCTACGAATGTCCGTCATAACATCCGAATCGACAGTGATTCCTTCGTAGATTTACTACCGATCAGCACCGACTAACGGCAGTAAACCGAACTCTAGTAATGAATAGTGACCTGAGTCGGTAGAAGTCGATGCTGCACGTTCGAAATCTCTACCAATCAGTGAAGAAATTACTACCGGCCAGTAGCGATATTGCGGCTATTTTATGCCGTCAGGTACCTAATATCGTGAAAAATCGTGATCGAAAATTGGATGCGTTTCAGTACAAATCGTTTTCTAGAATACAGTTTTGAAAGAATAACGATGTATTCGAAAACGCTTAGTAGTGAAACACATTCATTTTCTAATTACAATTACACTTCTAAAGCTAAAGCTCGTGAAATGTTTCGCAAACAGATTTTCAATTTGATTTAAATTTCGATCCTTAGGGGAATACAACTGTTGTATCTATGAGAATTAGCATTCCCAGAGGAAAAATGTAGGTCCCGAGCTGAGAGTTAGGTAGGCATTTTTTTGTTGAAATTAAGGTTTTTTTTTTATGCTAAGGACGTGTCTTTTTTTGGTTCACTGCTGTCCTGTTTTTCAGCAGTTACTACTTTCTTTTTCAACTTTTATCTTCATTTATGAACTTCTTTTTCAAGTTACTGTTTCCCTGCACCTTGTGCATAGATTCCTTGTTCCCTTATCTCGATACTAAATGGTACCTTCTTCCTTCCTCTCTTTGGAACTCCTTAGTTACAGTTAAGGAGGCTTAAACAAACATTTAATCTAATCTGATCTAGCTTGAGTGATCGTCAGTGAAAGGATGAGTATGTATTTTTGGGACATCCTGTGAGGGTATTTTGACCGTAGCACGTCGACTTTGTATTGATACATGTGTGTATCACTAGGTACATTGCTCTTTTACGGACCGGTGTAAATGTTTGGCATTTCAGTTACTTCATACCTTTTTAAGAAATTTTTTTAGCGCCGAAGGTGACATATTATGCAAGTATATTCCTCACACTTCTTAGAATCGATAGGAATGTTTTTGAACGTTAAAGTTTGTTTTCTAATTCTGCCATTTAGAACCTAACAAACTGTAGCTGCCGCGCGAGTGTAGTCAAGATGTTGGTACTGAATTAGTTCAGACTGTAAATAGGAGTTATAGACAACAAATATTTGGTGCCGATCATCACAGAAAAACTTTGCAAAGTTCGACACTGGGTACTGCAGATTTTTCATGCTACTGTCTACAGAAAAATTCACTGCTGATCGCTGTCGATTATCAGAAGTGGGACAAGTGAAAATTCTGACTGGCACTCCTCGTCAGAAGTCTCAGCTGATGTCGTCAGTAATTTCTGATTGGGTTTAAGTCAGCTTACAAATCTGCACCCTAATATTCTAAACCGACATGAAAATCTCCAAAATTGTCGGCCTGTTTCAATCTTATATCATGTATATCAGTGCATTTTGTATGTTTCAAGCGAAAAACAGGTTTTAAGTATGGACATTTTTCAAGATAGAATGGTTATCTTGACCCTGATTTTTCTCGGTAATATTGTAGTAAGGAATTACTGTTGGTTTTCATACTACCGCGAGTATTTAAGCACTCAAAGCTTGTTTTTATTCACCTTTCGTACCGTTACGAATAGTAGTGTCCCACTCTGTATGTGGAGGTAGCAGTGACGCTGAAATTACTAGTACGGGACAACGAATTGCATTCCAGACAAAATGCTGTCATCTATTGTGAGACGAGTTAGGAGGGCTGTGACCGCCTGCTGCGGTGCTCTGCAGCGCAGCAGCGCGTTTTCATGCTGGTGCATTCTATTTCCTATTGCTTGCACGAGCTGAATTGGAATCAATCGATGTTAAAATTGTGACAGTGGCATAGTATTTTAAAAATTTCAAATCAATACCAGAACGTTTAGAGTCCCCACTCTTATTGAGCTAGATTTCTGAAAGCAGAGTTACAATGATTTAGTTTACAAAAAATTGTTTAGATTTTCCTCGAGTCTCAAGTCTAAACTAAAAATAAAAAACGTTCGAGAACACAGTTGAAATAGTAAAATGCAAACACATGACTAAATTTAAGAGAAACTACTTATGGAACTAAATAAAATATAAATGTTAGATAACATCCTGAACGAATAGATAACCAGGCTACCACCAGGCTTCTTTATTATTAGTTCGTACTACATGTTGGGATGGGCTATGCTATCGTTTTTGTTTATTTTAGTTCTAAATCAAACCTTATTGTTTCCAATTATAATTAAGTTTCGTCTGTGCAAAAGGCGTCAAAAGACTAGTTTTGGTAAAGTGGAACCTAGAATTTTTGTAGCATCGAGAGGAAATCGTAGTTGAAACTGATCTTGGTTTAATTTGCACTGAAACTTTTTAAGTACAAGACGATTGGAAACTGATGCACGAGTTGTGATGAGAAAGCTCAGGCGTTCAACCTGTTGTGATGTAGTCTAATGGAGAAGAATACGAAGTCTTCTTAAGGAGACCATCCATAGGTGGAGACCTTTTTTCCGTCCGATTCGTTTGAAAATTGGCCAGTATATGTCTTTTGTGAAAGTAAACCTTTTTTACTCCTGTCATTTTTTCGATTTAGGCCTTAGTTTTTTTTTGACGAAAAATGTGTTTTTGGTTTTTTTTATTGATATTTCAGATTGGAACTCCTCCTTCAGTTTTGATGCTAGAACAAAAACAAAGACAGTTTTAGAACCCTTGGAACATTTCTAACAAACTCAAATTCGGCTTTTTTTCAAATTCAAATTTTTTCTATTTTTCGAAATTTTTTGAAATTTCAAAAATCAGCAACTTTTTCTTGTTTTTAGAGCTATATATGTTTTCAAAGAATTCGAATTTGGAAAAAAGCCGAATTTGAGTTTGTTAGAAATGTTTCAAGGATTCTAAAACTGTCTTTGTTTTTGTTCTAGCATCAAAACTGAAGGAGGAGTTACAATCTGAAATATCAATAAAAATGTATCAAAAACACATTTTTCGTCAAAAAAAAAACTAAGGCCTAAATCGAAAAAATGACAATAGTAAAAAAGGTTTACTTTCAGAAAAGACATATACTGGCCAATTTTCAAACGAATCGGACAAAAAAAGGTCTCAAACCCAGATGGTCTTTAAGTCCTGAGACTTGTGGCTGGGTTACATGCGTGACTGCTGGTCCCTTGGGAGCCTAAAGCGGAGTTCCTATTTGGGTTATGAATACTCTCACACTGAGATCAATAATTGAGCTTATCACGCTGTCGCCGCATGTCTTGGCCTCGACTGTGAAAACTTTCATATTAGCTTGGCGTCGGATGAGTTCAAATGGTATATCTGGTATGCGTTTCTGTTCGTTCATTATGATTGTTTTTAGAAATTTTAGTGGAGTTTTTTTTGGAATAGTTTGAAAAATTGGGTTAAATTTTTTGGTGCAAATGCCTTTGTGGAAATTTAGTTGTGCTGGACTTGGTGTCTCTTGCGCTGAGCGTCTTCAATTATTCTTCATTATTTTCTTTACAATCACGAAAGTCTGGCACCGACTTACGAGAAGCGAAAAATTGTTATCGACACAGGTGCCTTTTCTTGGTAATGTAATTTTATTTTATTCTGAAAGAACATTGTGAGGGAAAGATTCGTATTTTTACATGAAGGCGCACTTCTAATAATTTCAACTGACAACCCCTCAGGGGGATACAACTGTTGTATCTATGGGAATTAGCGCTCCCAGGGGACTATGTGAGGGCTCGAGCTGAGAGTTAGGTAGGCTTTCTTTTTGTTGAAATTAAATTTTTTTTTATGTTAAGGACCTCCTTTTTTCGGTTCACTACTGTCCTGTTTTTCAGCACCCCTGACTTTCTTCTTCAGCTGTTATCTTATTTCGTGAACTTCTTTCTCAACTTACTGTTTCTATGCCCCTTCGTCATCGATTCTTCATTTTCTTATCTCTATACTAAATGGTGCCTTCCTCCTTCCTTTCTTCGATACGCTTTATTTTTGTAGCGGTTGGGGAGGCTTAAAACTAACTTATAATCTTCATCTTAATCTTTCAACTGACAATTGAAAGTTTCTTTTTACCATTGAGTTGTTGCATGAATTTATCACGTATCCGTTGTAAATAACAAGCTATTCGACATCGATATGCAATCAAATTAATTTTTTTAAACGATAAAACTGAGCAGTCACGCCATTCTTACCTAAATCCTATCAGTTTTTAGAACAATCAAAGGAATTTAGTAAACAATTACGAATAAAAATTTCAATATGAAAGTGTTTTTCCTCTGCGGCTGTCGTCCAATTGTGCTTGCTTAGACGTGAGCGTCACTTACGTGCAGTAGCTTTAAGCCATTCGAATTGCTTATAGGTAGTATTTATTGGGATTAATAAGTCATAACATGCTGCACAAATGGATGTAGAAACGACAAATATTTTTTTCACTAGTTTCTAAACGTGGTAAATTGTATGTGAAAATATACTTCGTTGTAGAAATAACGTGTTCACCCCTTTTTTATCTCCGAACTTGTGCTGAACATTCCTCAGATGTTCTTATGGTAGAATGTTTCAAACCCTGATGACAAGTCTTACAGGCTATACCAATACCACCAATACCTCTAGGTCTGCACTTGATAATTTCTGCGACACTCAAGTTCTCCGAGATTACGCGCCACTTGTGATGAACCGAAGAGCGATACAACTATTACGAAACAGAGGGACACAACTGTTGTATATATGGGAATTGGCACTCCTAGGAGGAAATGTGAAGTCCTGAGCTGAGAGTTCGGTAGGCATTCTTTTCGTTGAAATAATTTAATTTTGATATGTTATAAACCTTTTTTTTTCAGTTCACTGCTGTCCTGTTTTTCTTGTTCAATCGCTAACTTTTAATCTTGTTTCATGAACTTCTTTTTCACCTTACTCTTTCTATGCACCTTGTGCATAGATTCCGCGTTTTCTGTAAGTCCGTACTGAATGGTGCCTTCCTCTCTTTGGAATGCCTTTGTTGTGGTAAGAGAGACGTAAACTGACATCTAATCCAATCTATCGTTGATTTCCCTGGGAACGGAGTTCATTAGGCTTAGAAAAATCTTGGGAGAGATGCAGCAATTTATTTTTGTTAAATAAGTGATGCAAAATTCGTTTTCCTGAAACGATTTCTGATACGACTGAAAATGAAAGATTAGTCGAGCTTGTTGTTGAGACTGACTTTAATCTCAGTCATTACGTTGAATTTTCGTGCAATGTCGACATGGAATGAGTTTTTTATTTATCACTGGAGCATGGAAGTTCCATGATGTAAGGGTACTTTACGCAATTTTCCATATTCTATTGATCGTATGTAACACGAGTTTGTCCAAGATCGTCAGTCACCTCAAAAGCTCGGTACTGTTCAACAAAAAAATGAAAAAATGCTCAAAATTGTGCGTTAGATTATGGAAAATTACTTGATGTATAATTTGTTTCTTCTAAACGCAGCTCAGCTCCACTAGAGAACTGCGATTCGCTCATTTAATCGTAAATAAATCAGAAAACACCATGTATGACCTTGAGAGGTTTGTATTCAGAATAAATGCATCTTCACCCACTATGTATGTAATTATCGGTAACAGAAATTTTTATGGAAATTATACGAAAAAATGTATTGAACGCTACCAGATGCCATTCAAGACTCCTGTCGTCTTTTGATTACTAATGAAACATTGTTATGTTCCTACATCTAGGAACAGGCCTGGAGAGATATAGGAGCCTTTGGTTATACTCGTGTACCAATCGAGAACGTATTTTCTTCAATGGAGGCGCTTCCTATATTCCTGTTGTTTAAATTGACAGGTGCAGCCAGTGAAGGAGCTGTCGGAGCTCTCGGTGCGCCAGTGTTCCGACGGGCGCCAGGTGGCTCTGGACGACACCCAGATACAAGCGGGCACTCTCCGACGCCAGCCGAAGAACAGGAAAAATGCACCATTGGTGAGTACCTGCGTATTATCACGCATAGTTTAAAAGTGTTCTGACCAAAACTTCAACAGGTGGCGGTTATGAATCTGTGTCAAACTTGGCGATCAGTCATTCGTATCAAATTGTCGTACCACGCATTGCGCTTGCTATGCTCGTATTTCCATTTTTTGCTGTAAAAAATACAGTTTAACGAGATCTTTGAGGTATGAAAGTAAAAGTTAAAAAAATTTCCCTGTTGATACTGTCGTACATTGAATTTAAGTATTATTATACCTAATTAATTACAGTTACTCTAGCCTAAATTTTTATGGTGTCTGGGTGTTACTAATGTATGGCTCATGAAAGAGAGATGAATTGAAGCTGTTTCAGCCCTCGTAATTCATACGCTGGCGGTCTTCGTTTCCCATGGGCGGAGTAGGACGCTCCTGGAGGAACGCAGTTCTCATGAATGGTATAATAATTCGATCTCAACTGCTTATGTTCTCGTCGTAAGTGAAAACTTCGGCGGGAACTAGGCTACTGAGCTAGGCGGAAGAATGCATCGTCACCAAGTATTATCATTTCTTTAGTACTGTGTTTGAGTGAGGATGAAATGCTTTTGAATGCGTCAAATTTCTCCAACGTTGAAATTCAAATTACTCATCCTCGTTCAGAATATTTGTCATAATCCTAAGACATAATACCGTTGCTCGTCTTCAGTTTTATTAGTTTCTACTTCAGTATTGGCACTGTTATTTGTGTACAGGTTTATATCCTTACCATAAAGAATCCTGCATTGGTTTTTTCATATTCTATCGGTTCTTCTTTTGCTCCAAAATTCATCATTTGTGAACTTATTTATTTGGAAACGCTGTAACAAAATATTGATCAAAGGCAATTGCCAGTTATGAGTGTGGTTATTTTCCAACGTTGTGGGATCCAGGAAACAGACATTCTATCATTTATTGAGGATTAGGTTATCATTAAAAAAGACTATTCGTTTGAAATATACGTTTTGCAACTGGTATTGACACATAAACGCTAATTGCTCTTTGGAAACATTATGTCGGAGCTCGTTCTTCTCTGGGAAAATGTGGAAAGTAAAACATCATGTTGAAAAGGAGAGAAACCTGATTTCTTTGATAATGTTTGTAAAAAATCTGCTTTCATTGAAACAAGTAATAACTAGAAAGTTTCTTATGATGAAGTAATTCCACTGGGCGTCTATAGCTGAAGACGAATTAAAGCTATTGCATGAATTTCAACATAAACAAATTACTTCCACTCCCGAGGGCGAAAATATTTTCTGGAAGTTTCATGTGTGTGCTTGCTTTCTTACTTATATTAGAGCATGGGAATAATAATTTCATACATAAAAATGGCATAAAATATCATTAACTTTACATAATTCAGCCTGAATCATTCTCTATGATCGCTTTTTAAGAGACGCAGTGTGACACCACTAATAAAATTTATGTTTATTACAATAAATTCGTAAATGCTTTTTAGATACCCGAACGTGTTCTCAGTCACATGTCTTAATGACGGGTTTGCTGGCTCATAATCAATTATGTGTGCATGTTGTGTCTCGCCTTTTCATATCCCAACTTCTTTAGTTTATATACCAAGCGATATATGTTTGCAACTTAGAAACAGCTACTGATGCATCTGTAGCTGTTTCTCCTGAGTGTCTGTTGTTGTTAGTTTTCTATGACTAATATCTCCCTCGCCATTTTCTTCTGCTTGGTAGAAAATTGTTCGGTGATGAACACTTTTATATGCTGGAGCGTCGTAATATCAAAGGAGCCATGTAAATTATGAAGATAGTTATTAAAATTTTGAATGCCTTGTAGTGGAAATACATTAGAACCGTAAGCTTCCTATTCATAGTGAATTATTTTGGGTATTAAACGATAATGTGCATATGTTTTCATCTGCTCACCTAAGTGAGGTCTGGGTAGTTATGGCTAGTTCAGAACTGTATTAGTTTTAATCTTCGGAAACTTCCGCTGCACTAAATAACTTGAAACAATAATCTTCAGTGACGCCTTTTGACGTTTATAAACCAGTTTCGCTTTTTATATTTGTGGCTGTGTTTAGGAACTATTCGATATAATAGATTGTACTAAAGGTACCTTGAATAAATAATTAAATGACCAAGTTATTCTTATGAGTTAGTGGGGCACTTGTGTCGACCCGTGAGGAGCATCAGCTGCATCCATGATATTGTGTGACACTTATTTTACGTTCATACTATGAGCTCAACTATCATTCCTATTCTAATCCAAATCAATACAAATTGTCTAGTAGCAGATGTCTGTAGATTATTTAAGAGCCTTTGTTTAATTAGTAAGCCTCTGCCTCGGTGTCATCAAGGTTTAATTAGTTATTTTAATCGTTGCTGTTCGCTGGAGTGCGCTTGGTTCGGCGAGTCCTCCGACTCGTTCTCAGCGGTCATGTTCGCTTCCACACCTCAGATAACTTCATCGCACTCACAGTTTTTGCGCTCATTGTCGGGAAGCTTACGTGCCTCCTGCGCGGTGCTCGTCTTCATGTTCCTCATTGACTTGTCAATGGGGGAGGGGGGAGTTGCCCTGGCCCGACATACTCATTCTGAAAAATCTGCAGTTGTCGTTATCGGTCCTACAAATACTGAAATCTCTTATTCATGTTGGACCAGCCATAAGATTTAAGAATCTATCTTCCATCATCATTTATTTGTTAATCGTATTCGATTGCTAGCGAGCTTTTTTCTACGACTTGTTGATGGAATGAGTTTGCTAGTGCATGGCTTGACGGAAACGATGACTTGGCAACTGATATAGTCTGCTTCTATATGCCAGAAAGTTGTTGTAAATAATAAAACTAAATAAATTGAGAATGGCAATGAATGAAAGATCAACGTTTATATTTTTTTTTAATTTCTGCCCGCGAAAAAACTTGCAGTTCCCAGAGAACGTCCTCTCAGCAGACACAACTGTTGTATCTGTGTGAATAAGCGCTCCCTGGGGGAACATGTGAGGCCCTGAGCATGTTCCAGAGGGGGGAACATGTGAGGTTAGGTACGTCTTTTTTTGTTGAAGTATGATAGTTTTTTTGTTTCGTTACAGACCATCTTTTTCGATTCACTGACGTCATTTTCAGCATCTATTACTTTCTTTTTTAACATTTATCTTGTTTCTAAACTTATTCTTTTTATGCACCTTATACATAGATTCCTCGTTTCCGTGAGTCCATAAAAATGGTGCCTTCCTCCTTCCTCTTTTTAGAACGCCTTGGTAATGGTTTTCGTTGGGGAATCTTGAACTAACTTATCTAGTCTAATCTAACTCGGAGAACGTGTCAGTTAAAATTTAAGACTCTCTCTCATGTTGGCTGAAAGATTTTTGTTGAATGGTGTTACTTGCTCTATTATTTCGAGTTTGTGCTGCGTACTGGCTTTTCGAGCTATTTCATATTAAATCGCTATGCATAAGTGTATTAGTGTTTATCATAAGGTCAAAGATTTATTATTAGTTTCCCCTAACCGTGTTCTACCAAGGGTGCCTTAGAATATTTTACATTTAAAACTTTTATTGTTTGGTGATCATTCTTTGTGTTTCAAGTGGAACATGATGACCTTTTCACTTTGTTTTTATCAGATAATGCTGGAGATGAAAGAGTAGCCGCAAAAGAGCACTTTGGGTTGCAGCAGTGCTTGGTAAGACTGTCACTACGAGGCTTGTCTTTACATTCAATCAATAACGTATTGTAAACTTTTTTTGGTTTGATGCTTTGTGTGGAGGGTGCAATGCATCATTTCGCACGCTGGAGCGCATGCCCATGAACAGCCTCCTTTTGGTTGCTTATCTAGAGTGAGTACTGCCGCTCGTGCCCAATATATCTGAACGCTCGGCAAAAACTGCCCCCACCTGTCTTGCGCCATCTCCGTGAGGCCTCTGTGCTCTACACGACCGCTTCACCTGCATGGCCCTAACAAAAGCGTTCCTTTAAATGTGTGTCACACGAGCACTTGTTTTTACGCTTCATTCATTTGTCAACTAGAGCTCATTTGTTCATGAAGGTTCTGATTGTATTCTGGCTTGTCGATTTTCATTCATAAACTGGATTTAGAGCGCCTCAAACCGTTATATCTTTGAGTAAACATTTTGCATTCGGTCACCTTTGTGCGTACGTTGTTTTTATTAGTGTGAATCTCCTTGAGTATTTCCAGATTCAGATATAGTGTAGTTATGGGCAGGAAAGTTTTATTCGTCTTCATTTAGCGTAATCTGTAGTGCATGTTTTTATTTTTTACTCCAATGTATACGTGCTCCTAGCGAGTAGTTATGGTTCTATTTTTGTTATTTCCAGACTTATGCGATGTCAGTGGTCGTATCGCATGTTCGTGAATTACGAGCATGTTTTCATATATCTTATTCTCTTCCAAAACACAGAAGGGAAGGTCAAGTCTGATACCTTTGCATTTTTCAGTCGCACTTGTGTGATCCCTCAAGGGAATGCAACTGTGGTGTATGTTTGGGAATTAGTGCTCCCAGGTTGAAGATGTAAGGTCCCGACCTGAAAGATATGTATATGTATGTATATGTATATGTATGTATGTATATGTATATGTATGTATATGTATGTATATATATATATATGTATGTATGTATATCAATAGGTAGACACATTTTTTATAGAATATGATTTTTTTACAGATCATCTTGATTCACTGCTGCGTTTTTTGAGCACTTAATTCTTTCTTCTTCCACTTTCTTATTCTTTGATGACCCTCTTTCAGTCTTGCTGTTTCTATGCGCTGGGTATAGGGATACATCCTGTACAATTAAGAACGAAATTAAGAGAACGAAGAATTTATGTACAGACATAGATTCTTCGTTCTCTTAATTTCATATAAAAAATGGTCCTTTGCTCCTTCCTCTCTTGAAAACCCCTTAGTTGTGGTCAAGCTGACTTAAACTCGAATTCAAATTAAAAATCCCACGTGTTGGGCAAGAACATGGTAGACGCATACCCATTCTGACTACCTTGACGATTTATGAGATTTGGATATTATTCTAGTACTCGACATCAGCAACGACTTCCAATCCTGACTACTAGGTATGTCTTGAGTTGCTTCCAATAAATTTTTTCATGTTTGTGCTCTGAAGAGGCCTTTACGTTTAATGGCATGATAATGCCAACAAATGTTCATGTCTTACTGATTTTTTTCTGATAGTGAAGTATTTTTTGGCGTCTAAATAGCAGTTGCTGTTAAGTTATGTTAGACACCCATCCGATGAGTCCGTCGATAACTTACGTGCTCGTCTCAGAGAGGACTTGGTCGTGATCTCATTAGACGCCGTGCGGCCATAAAGCCTCGTACTGTTCAATTGAGCCGCGCTCAGGACTGTGCGGAGAACTTTATTGTAAGACGTTTGGAAATTTTTAGTGCTTAACATTTGATACTTTCAATTTAAAACCTTTTCAAGTTGAATTCCAACATTTATTTCAAAGTTCTTAAAATATGGTTATTAATTTTTAGGAGTTTTGTGCTATCGTTCCGTTTGCTACGAATTAATTTGTATAACTACCAATTGTATACATTTTGCCAAGCAGTAGCTTTTTTGCTTGGAAATGTAATTCGCTTGATTAATTCTTGCTCATGTACTTTTTAGCCCTGAGTCTGGCCACCAGTTGATTTTAAACTTGGAATAAATGATTTTTTTCTCTGCTTTTTTCATTTTTCTCTGGAAGTTTTACCCTACTTTCAAGGAACTAATTATTCAGCTGCATGAAAGTCGTTCTATAGACGAAAAATACGTTGCCTTCTGCGTATGCGCTTTCCACAGCACGCTGATTTAAAAACTCATTATTTTAACATCCGCGTGTAAAGCAAAATTATTCACTGTTTTTGAAGTTTTTCTTTTTATGATTTCAATTATTTCCTAGTGCGCGTTTTTTATGTTGTTTTCATTTCAAGAAAGTATTTTTTGTTGTTTTTGGTTGTATACGTTCTGTTTAAAATGTTGCCAGTTTGGTGAATTATTTTTAAAGTTTTAGTTGACGTAAACCCGTAGATCAATTTTCTATGCGTGTGCCATAGCGTCTCGTCTCCACAGCAGCATACGCACTATGTCAACATTCTGATTGCAAGCTTCGACTTGAACACATTCTGCAACAAGTTCTCGGCTGGTAAAACTGGCTGTCTGGCACTCATGAAAACCAGAGTTTCGCTTGGTAATAAACGTTGTATGAACGCGGTGCAATGTTCCTTTTTAATCCATAAAGCCGCCATGTAGTTTTTCAACATCAGCATTTCCATGCGGAATGAATCTATTTATATTAAAGTGCATCGAGAGTTTCCAATGGAATTTTACCCCGTTCGCACAATAAAACATTTGGCGACTGGTTCAGCGGTGAAAGAGTTCTCAGTCCTTGCTCTACCCCTTCACATAATGGTACAATTTTAAGGTCTCACGATAGTGTTGACATGAAAAAAGATTTAATATTCCAATGAGCACTAGAACTCGTCAATTACGCGTAGTTTTTCTGTGAGTGGGGGTACTTTGTCATTTGATTTACAGAATATAGCTGGGTGACTACATGGTGCTGGTCGTTTTGAGGACTTCGGTATTATGGCTGTCGAAATAATAACCCGCGTTAATTCCGCCATTGTGGCTTGTATAATAGGTCCAGGAGAATGACGAGATAACCGCAACCATCATTAAGCCACACCTGCATCGCTTCACTGTTGGAAGCATGTCGCACAGATCAAAGGTTTCATGTGTTCTTTCATGATGAAATCACACATTCAAATCACTTATTCTGTCCTCTTTGCAGAGAACAGAATTAGTGATCACTCTTTTAACTACGTACATGATTCTTTCATTTATTTTAAATGGGCGATGTTGTAAACAGTGCGTGTTTTTATTCTCAGAAATTCTGAAATTTCCCTTCTCCACTGAAAATCTGTCACATACATGTTCAGAAGTTTTCAAGACGTTTAGACGACTCCGTACCTCAAGTTTGGAATTAGTATTTATTAGTCAATTATTAAGGTCTGATGTCACATTTTCAGTAGGTATTTTGAGGCTTTGGCTAGTTTTGTCATATTAAATAACCGCCATCTATCAATTCTAGTTTGGGTCAAATTGCCTTCTTCGACTTGAATGTTTCAAAACTCAGTCATCGCTGGCTGTGATGTCGCTCGTGAGTTAAATATTTCGGTAGTCTCGACTGTTCTGCCAGTGTCCTACATCACGTTATTGGCGGATTCAGCAACAGCGATTGGTTTTCTTTCGATCCTTAAATATAAGTTGTGTCGTCTGATTTGTATTTGATGAAAACAGAATATTCATAGTGAAATATTGCGGATAAGGGTTTATATGTAAATGGTTGAGGCAAATTTTTGAAAAGATATAAGGTTCAGAAACGTGGAATGACTGGGTGATAGTGAAACAAGTGTTGATAAATCGTTCATGCACATCCGTTGATGAAATCCTTGTGCGTACGTTCATGCTGGGCGTGCAACGTGAGGTTTGAAAGAGGCAGAAACTCTGAACAGGGACTCCTGTGTGAGACCTGAGTTTTCTGTACCTAGCCGCAAGTGTGGATGTAGCAAAATGCCTTGCTTGCTTGGTATACCATTGCATATCCTATGTTATTTTATTGAACGTGACCTGTTGTGATGCATTTGCAAATGATGGTATCTTGAGGCGAAAAGTATTTACGATATGAGATCTGGTGTTCCTCGTGTTGGAGAAAAATTGGGGTGTATCGCAGTTCATTGATGGGCTTTTCCTTAACTCAATAGCCAATATGCCCAAGGTATCCATTTGCATACTTTGTAATTTTTCAATGTACGCCTAGTATTTACCGAGCAATTCCCTGTTTCGATACAGGGCGAACATTGCATGTTGCTCTTCACGGAAAGGACTTTCAGTCCTGTAATTTGATGCAACTAACCTTTATAAACGAGCTTGTTGTGTGCTTAATGCTGTGGCCGTGCGAATTTCTGAAGCTCGAACTCTTCTCAATGCATTTATTACAAGACTTCAATATTAAAGCCCCGTTTATTTAGATTCGTGGAGGTGTAACTGTATGTTTGAGACTCGTAATCTTTTCAGCGCGGTCTATTTTGAAAATGCATTTTGTTTCTACACCTACCAATTTTTCTATCCATGGTCATGTGATAACATTAAAACATGATAACCCCAATCAGACGAACGCTTCGTTCTTGTATTCAGAGTACTAAATCTTGACTGAATTTGGCATCATCGAGATTGTGGCAATATTGTGCTTCTAGAATACACGGTAACTTTTAGAATGATTTGCTCGTATTACGTGGGCAGTTCAGAGCATTGCGAGTGCTTATGATACTGCTGTTTGTGTAGATAACCTCTTGACTTGCTCTTTCAAGAAACCATCTAGTAGATGTCGTAGTCGCTGTTCCGTGTGGAGCAGTTATGCGCACACGGTCGTGTAGATGGCCGCTTATTGCGAGCGCAAGTCTCGTTAATTAGACCCGCGCCGTCCTGGAGCTATGGCTTCATTCGTGTGATCTTCCGAACAGATTTGCGGTGTAATGCTCTTACGGTGAGACTTACTGGCTGCATTATGTCGTTCTTATCAATATTACTAGCTTGTTCGTTTTTTATACGAGCGTGCGATTTGATCATTATGGGATACTCCCGCAAGCCAGCGTAGTACTCGGCTTCCTGCTCGCTCGTTTTTTGCTTCACATTTACTTTTTGCTTGAAAAACTTCTCGATTAGTGCTCGTCTGACTTAGGTTACTTATGATTGCGTCAACTTCTTTAGCTTTCTGCTATTTCTGACTACGCACTAGTTGACCAACAATTTAGTTATGCTATTTTGAGCGTAGTGGTAGGGTTTTAACATGACGTTACGGGCAACCGTCACCTTCGTTTCAACATTTGCGCTCCTCAGTTGCACTTGTGTTGTGAGGGATGAAGTGAACTCCTTTTCCTCGTCCTTTTGTACCGGCTGTGAGCTTTTTATTTTAATTGTGTAATATGTATAGCTTTGAGTTGTGAATACCAATCGAGCATTTTTTTGACTGAATTAAATGTATGTTAATGACCATGTCTGCATGCATTCGTAAATTCGTGATCCAAGGAGGGTCGTAAATGGCCCATGAGTAATGAACGATGGTTTTGCGTATAGTTGACTCCTTTTCCTGTATCTGATTTTTTTTTGTGTTCTTGAGAGTCGATTTTTTCTTTTTCCTGTCCTTTAAAGCATATGGGCTTAACGTAAAAACCGGCTGCAGTCCGCTGAATGGTTGCTCTTCTTTAATGCGTAATATGGATAGCATGAACCTATGTCATAGGATGCCCATCTGTCACTTAAGAGTTCATATTTTTCCCTTTCATTGGCCTCTCACAAAAGCTTAAATTGCGTGCTCCGTGTCGACTTATTCACGATGATTTCGTTCCAAGTGAAGGAAAGTGACGTACTGTTAGCCTTCACTCCGCGCTAACTGAATCGGATTGAAAGTTAATTATACACTTATGATGACGAAACTACAGATGTTTTTTGTAACGCTGCAGTTTTTTGAGTGAACATCGCTGTGGCGATTGTTTCAAAGGCGCGTACCAATTTAGTGTGTCTGGAGAATTTTTTAAAGAAAAATTTTAGTCGTCGCCATTCATGTACCCCTCGGTGCTAATGGCGTTTTGTCCGTAAAGATTTTCTAAAAATATTGTCCAGTGTACAGACGCTCGAAACGAAGTTGATTACTACAATGACAGTAGTAAGACAAACTATTTATTACACTTAAAACATGTGAGTACCTCCACCCTTATATATTTGGCTAGTTCACCTACAGTTTTATTAATGGAATTTTCGTTGGAAACACAAATGGGACCATTTGGTCGTTTAAATTCTATTGTTACTGAAATGAAGCTTACAAATCATCTACCATGAGTTAACTTCTGAATTCAGGGCTGCGGAATGCAAAATGGAAAATTTTATTGGGGGACTTCCTATTTGTAATTGAATCGATAGTTTTGGTGGTATGCCACCTAAATTATTTTTAAGTGCGTTTATCCACAGTGGAGTTCTTATTTTCGGCCTGAGTTGTTTGAAATCTGAGATCTATCGTTTGCAGCAGAGGTCAATGCTAACTGTTGCTTGTTTCAGCTCTTTTTGCCGCCATAAGTTGAGCGCGTCTGTATCTGCTAATAAGATTACTATGTAGAACAAAAAACTGCCATCTCTGGCCCTCTTGAATGTACGATTGCAGTCCGATCTCGCGAGTTAAAATGTGTGGGAGGATAGGAGTCACTCATTCATTCCAATTCAGCGTCGACGAAGGCCCACTCCAGCCCGTGACATTACTCCTGCTTGCAAAACGCTCTTTTGTAAGATGGAGTTTGACCTTAGAAAGAATGACTTGATGTCTATACGAAGGGGCTTATTTGGCCGAGCTACCTCCTGCGTGGTCGCGTTGGAGTGCATTACCAGGAACTAATTAGAACTGTCTGGGCGTAGCCTGCTTGGTGCTTTGCTGAGCCCCCCGCACTGTCTTTTTATTTCGAACTTCCTGGTAAGTTGATCATCGCAGCGGCTCCAAGTGTTTGATTTGCTTCAATTGTTAACACCGTTTCAGATCAGGCTCTTCGAATGTGTGTGTATTCGACGATACATTGATCTAGCCTCTGGCTCCTGAACATGATCAAAGTGCCGCGCGTGGGCTGCTTGTTAGTTTATTTGGGTTTATTGTGCGTGGGTTGTCTTGTGGCTTAATTCTTTATGTGCTCTAATGGCTTACGCGACATGTCCTCCGAACAAGGTTAGTCTCTTGCGTCAATTTTTGTCCGTTATTTTTCTAAATAGAATAATTCCACTGCATGGCATCGCTTTGATGCCTGTGTAATGCATATCTCTGTGATTATTACCCTAAATTTGGACTAAAACAATCTTTGCACGGCGAGGTGCATTAGCCAGATTTTATCTTGGAAGTGTTTAATTCACGCGTCTTATCGAAGGCTCTTGAGGCATGCGAAGTGGCGAGATGTAACTGCGAGCCGTCTGCTGACCTGCTCAGCTCCGCGGCACCGCGCGTGAAGTGGCCCGGCTCTACAGTGACGTGTGTAGCACGGGTGCTAATGTCTTCAGCCGGTCTGGCTTATGTTCAGCGCTCTTGTGTGCTCAACACTAGGCCCTCAGTGTGCGCATTAGCGCTCACTACTTCGCTATTTTCATGCCATTAGCGAGTCGAGATCAATGATTTATTCATGACATTAGCGAGTCGTAGAACTTTTTAGAGATAGTAAACGCATTGTGCTTCTACAAAATCTCCATCTGTAATTTCATTTACAAAACATTAAGAAATGATGGCGACAATAGCCTGAGACAATTATTGACTGCGCAAACTGGTCATCACGACCATTTAACCCGAAATAGAAGTAAATTCATGCTTCCTTATTATTCAAAGGCCAGGTCGCAACACAGTATTCTCTTCGTTGGAACCAAAACTTGGAACTCTATACCTGCAGAGATCCGTGAATGTAATTCGTACACAGTATTCAAAAGACATCATGAGTCTCACTTCCTATCAGAATACTAGTCGTGTAAGATCACCGTGTCGAAATCTTGCCTCCTACATGTAACTAATGATAATGTCATAATGTAACTTGCCTTGTGTACCATAACCAATCTTCTCTCTGCTCTTGAATCGTTTTATCGAACATACTGTTAAATATAGCCGACTTGACCTATATTATAAAATACAGCATAAAATATCGAGTTAATTATCTCAATGATCAGTCTAATGCGAAACTAGGTTAAGTGAACTAGGTTAAACTTTTGTACACCCTAGAATAACGTGATGGTAGGATGCCCTAGAAGTCGCTGAACTTATTCGGGCCCACAGGTAGCTATACTCAAATTTGACCATTGTACTAGACTTAAGTAAAATTCTACCTCTGTATCACCTGTGGTAAATAAATTGTTTAAATTGTTTAAATTGTTTAAATTGTTTAATGATCGCTAGTTCTTTCTCTTGTAGCAAGTCAAGTAGCAAAATATCATGCTCTGAGTTCCTGAATGTTTTAAATGCTCTTATATTCAGTTCATCTCAAGAGCTTTAAAGAATGGAATCAAACATATTTTTCGTGATGTTTTGTAAAGTAAGACTTTTTAGATGTGAATTTCTCTAGTAATCTCGTAAGAGGGAAAGTTGGAGCGTTTCCCTTTTCATTATGACTTTCACTCGTTCAAGTTGGGGATGCGCTGTATTTCCCTGTTGAGTTTTTAATTAGTCAATCGCAATGATATGTTATGAACGCAAGCTCTCCGTCCTCCACCCGCCAGGGCGGCCAAAGCAAGACTCGCTAGGGACTAACTCAGAGGTAGGCGGGCGCTCGGTAAACACAGTGCTGGTTGCCTGATGAAAACGCTCGTCAACCTCTGAAGTATCCCATTCTGCACGCGAACAGCGCAGCTTCGGGCCCTATTGCGTCGTAGGTGCTTTACGTTCCTCCAGTCAAAATATTCATTGTTGCTTCAAAGTCGCGCTCGCTCGTAAGCTTCGCCTTGGTGTACCGTGTGTGCTCTCTGACAAGCAGGAGTTGGACCTGCTGTTGCATGTTACGATTCTTGGTGTTTCTTGCGTATGTGTTACCTTAATGTTGGAGCTGGAAATGAATAATTTAATCCTTGAATTCTCGGAATATTTTGGTTTGATAGAAAGAAATGGAAATAATGGTGTATATTCCATCCTGTGTTTGTGTGAATCGCATTATCGGCTGTTTTATCGCAAATATACTCCAAAATTGGCTGACTTTTCAGTCAATTTACCTGGTTCATTGTTGAAATTTTTCTTCGTACTGAATTTTTATAGCACCGTTTCGTTTTGGAAGCTACGTTTGTTTTTGTCTTTTTAAAAAATTGATTGAGATTTAATTAAATATTTTTTGCGATAGCTTTTCGGGTGTTCGTTCCGTATAAAATAATTAGTTTCCTATTGTGGTGGCTAAAACATACATTTTCCTAGAAAAACAAATCTCAAGCGATTTTGTGTGTAGATTTCGCTTGCGTTCTCACTTGAAAAATTGAGGGATTTAGTGATGACGTAGAATCTGCTCAGTTTTACCATTTCCCAACGCATTTCGCTTCAGGAGAGCGTCCCCCTTATGAATCCTTGCTTCTGGGATTTCTTGAGAAACTGGGATTTTTGCTGTTATAAGAAGTGTAAGAGGTCAGGTACATCCTGTGAAAAAATGAGACTCGTACGTCCACTCGTTCGCCCGCTACGGGGATTTAAAGAATGGGGGGGGGGGGAGGGGAGGGGGAAGTGGTATTTTATCATGTTACACCTCCCCCCTTCAACTTTCTTCACGACTTGACGTTGCTATTTCATCTCCTATGTCTCTGGATTACTCTACAATGATTTTAGGGGTCTAACTTGAACCAAAAATTCTAAACAAATTTTTATTTGTATTGTTTATGTTTCTTTGTTTTGCTTATAATGTAAACAATGGTTTTTGGGGTTTCAAAATGCTTCTCCTCCTACACTTTTTGAGCTACAGTGATGGTTTTGGTATCATTAAATGCGGGAAGACGCGGGCTTTTAGGGGTGCTAAAATTCGTTTCCTCAAATTTACATTTTTAATATGAAAAAGTGAAAAAATAGGAAAAAATGCCCTTTTTCGGAAATGTAAAAATTTATGACGTCATAACTCATGAGAAATAAATAATTTTGGAATGAATTTTAGCATCCATAAAAGCCCGTGTCTTTCCGCATTCATTGATACCAAAATCATCACTGTAGCTCAAAAACTGTAGGAGATTTTTGAAACCCCCCCTTCAAACTTCGTTTTCTTCGAATTCCCATTTTCTTTTCAAGAAAATTGAACTTTTGCTCTAAGCAAAAACGATTCCAAATTCAATTTCCTATCAGTATATCAAATTTCATTGTTCTAGGTTCAATAATAAAGAAAAAAGTCCGTATGGGGGACGCTCTCCTTCAATGAGCTCCTCCCCTTCGAAGAAAGAAATAATTATATCTAAGGGCATTGGCGCTCCCAGGAGGGAAATGCGAGTTCCCGAGCTGAAAGCTCTGCAGGTCTTCCTTTTGTTGAAATAAAATAGGTTTTTTCTTTTGTTACGAACTATCTTTCGGTTCTTTGCTCTGTTATTTTTCTGTACCTATCACTTTCTTCTTCAACTTCTATCTTGTTTTATAACCTTTTTTCTAACTTAATGTGTTTATGCACTTTGTGTCCTTCACACTTCAAGTGCGGCGTGAACCCCGGTGGTCACTGAAAGGACACTGCAGCCTACTGATCAGTAATTAGATTCTCTCAATTTTAAATGAGGGCACGATTCATTTAATGTTGTTTTCATTTCCTGAATTAATACGGAAATTTACTTTAATTCGGATTGAATATTGAAGTTGAGTTTAACCCGCCACCCTTTAACGTACGTGATACAATCCATACTAAATGGTATCCTTCTCTCTTTGGACCGCCTCTGTTGCGGTTTGGGAGCCTTAAACTAATCTAATCTAATCCTCAATGAGCTCTCTGAGCTTATAGAAAAAGGATTTTCCATGTATGGTAATCTTACCCAATTGAAATTCTGAGCCTTTTACAGAGCGTTTTCAGGCAGTTATAAGCCAAGAGATAGTCGTTTTCAAGCAGTAAATTAGCCCTTTTTAGTGCAAATGTCACTTATTTTAAGCCCTGTTAAACGGCTATTTCTGGGCATCGAAACGGCTAAGGCAACGGCCATTTTGGGCTTCTCTACTACTCGAACGAGGCTAGAGGTTGTCGAGAAAGGCTTGAAAACGACTTGAAACGATCCGAATGAGCCTGAAAACAGCCATTGACTTGACCTATAAAAGACCATTTGAATGAAGGGCTCTTTTCAAGCCCTAATAGGCCAAGTATAGGTAGGAGTCTGTTTGAAGTCGTGATTTTTGGCCCTTTTGTGCCGCTTTTGACTTTTTACGACTAATTTACTATCTGTAAAGGGCGATAATTTTCAATTGGGTAGGCTACCGTTCTCTATTTTCCATAGCTTCGACGATTTCTAGTACGTAGTTTAATGATAAGAATGAGACGTATTAAGCTTTCACTGCAAGAAAAGAGGCGGGCCTTCATCCTGTTACAGCAGAGGACATCAGTGATCCGTCGGTTACGGGCTACAAGGGATGAGGATGGACCATTTACAGTATGAAAAAAGCTGTCATGACTTCTGATACCGTAGAAACCCGCCTCTGGGGCCTGTAAGAAAACTTCTATTTGCGCAGACAAGAGTGTAAGGTGAGAAGCAATATCTGATCCACCTACAGGAGACATGGCTGCTGAGCGAACAATTCAAACTACACTGCAGATGGAGTTGAAAATACCAGCTCTACATGCCGTTAAGAAAGATATCCATGCTTCACGTAAGCTTTAATGAAAAAAACGGGCTGATTTCTGCTGGATGTTTGAGAATTTAACATAGGTCAGCGGCTGAAGGTGATATTCAGTTGCAAGAGCGCGTTCAAGTTGGCTAGAAGCTGATAAAATATCGCTCGTTACTTCTGAGTATGTCCACTTACGACCCACCATGAACCTTTAAAACAGCGAAACAGTGTTATTGTGTGGATATGATTGTGTGGAGGTGAATTTCTCGGAAAGGGGAGCTAGGATGGACTTAGTTTCTCCTCGGCGTGAAATAATAAAATCATTAGTCATTAGACAATCATTACTGTCTTAAGTTATCAGTGGGCAGTGCCACTGTTCTTAATTTTACTATGTAGCATGAAGGGGCATAGATAACTTTCTAGTTTTTTATATGGTGTATTGAGTTAAATTGAATTCTCTTCCTTGCCTGATTCACATTTGTCATTGTCGGTGATATTAAGTGTGGTGTAATGAAATATTTACAACGAGACTCCCATTAATATCGTCCCCTGTCATGAGATACTTCATACTGCTCGTCAGTGTTAATAATTTCCGTTGTTATTGCGCCCGGAATAGGCATTTCTCCAGGAATGTAACGAACGAGGAAAGGTTTCCTCCCTTTACATGATAAAGCAAGTGAAGTAGCTGAAATGTTAAAAGAGAATCAAATCAATTCCAGAATTTTGGGAGAGTATATGCTGTTGAACGCTTTCACTACGGCGTGAGCCACCACTGAGGGGATTTCAATGATGCAAATTTAACGGACCAGTAGTCACTAATTTAATTTTCACAAGTACTCAAAACTAAATGGAGGCATGATCCATTTAATGTTTTTTTTTCAAAATTGATGCATGAAAATGACTTCAATTTGAGTTGAATATTGAACTTCAGCTTAACCCGCCTTGGTCAAAATGTGAAAGTCATTAAATGAGTGTCGAGCTATCACAGTTGTATTCCCTCGCGCGCTTATTGATGGTTATGACTAATTTCTATCAGATTTTGAGCTTGTTTTTATTTCGCTATTATTCAAATGCTACTATTGTCTGATGTTTCCTCTATGCTTCTATCCTGAACGAAACTTTCCACATTGTGTGATTTCATTGGTTTCGTGGGCCACATCGGTAGAACAGCCATAAAGATGTAATGTAATTAAGATTGGGTTGTTAAGATCAAGTGAGACAAGGCTAAGCTCTTTCGAGTTCAGTGTGCAGGCTTTGGAAATACAATTAGGGTTTTGAGTAACGATCATTTTGAATCATATTGAGACGTGTGGATAAGCGTTTTTGCCAGTGAGCGCAACAAGCAGTAACAGAATAGAACGAGCTATGCTTATTGGTGGCCGAGGATGGTGTGCTTGCAAGATTCAATGGCTGCAAAAAAATGTGCGCACTTTAACGCTTATGGTTTGACTTAGCATGTTGCTCATTAAAATTTGCCTGGTCTACTGGTTCAAGAATTAAGTGGGAAAATATCAGTATATAGCCTGATGATGAAAATTACTTGCAGTTGCTAGTGTCTATGTTCAAATTATTATTTGTATCATTGAGTACCCATATCCTTGACTTTTGCGTCCGAGCATCTACTTGTCAATCTCGCCTTCCTGATTACGCGTGGGGCTCTGTGTTTCTGTTGGAGGCAGTATTAACATCCTTACGCCAGTATTTCCTCCGAGTGTGCCAGTAAATTATCGTAATCATAAAATCTTATCCATAAACCGATAACATCTGGCCCACGATCTTGCCTATAAGGTTTAGTGCCTGCATAAAATTCATGTGAGCGTGGTAGGTATTGGCCGTTTGGCATGTACAAGCGCAAAGGTTATTAGCGCGTGCACTTCGTTATTGGGATTTTGTGGCTTTTATCGACCCTTAGAATTTGTGAAATGCAGCAGTGGGTGCAGTTCTCCGAGCTGCAGCGTCCACCTCTCTTGTAGAGGTCGTGTTGCCTTCGCCTTTCGTTCTTGTCAGCCCGTGAGGTGCAGCGACGATGTTTGCTCCAGCGGTCACATGTTGCAGGAAATGTCTCCAACTTTCGAAATTACAGCTTGAATCCTTCATTCAAAGCATTATGGTCCTCTAGTTAATGCCGTGACTGCAAATAAATTAAGCGATTCATGTTATGGCTTTCCGACAAAAATTATGAATTTCAAACGAGAAATGACAATATAAAAGGAATATTAACAATATTTTCAAAGTGAGCCTCTTTTTCCAAAGTACAAATATAAGGCAATGCACTGCATAGAAAAGATTAACCAGTTACTTCAAAACTGGTGGCAAGAACGTACGAAACCGCGATGGTATGGTCTCTAAAGCTATTTGTGTGCTCGCAAATTATATCAGCAAAGTCAGATAGGCCGGCAGCTGAGCTCATTTTTTTGCCCTCCTGCTACAACTGTTATCTGATGCATAATTTCGGGGCTTAGAAGCAGCCTATTATTATCTGCAACGCCAATGATTCTTATCATTAGTCATTCATTAACGGAGGCTTTTCGTAAGCACCTCGTTCCGTGCTAACCTTTAAGCACTGCACTTGTCCCTGGTCGTGAGGCCTGCACCTCCTGTCCTCGCTCTCAGGCGGAACATGTGAGGTCTCGAGCTGAGAGAGGTAGGCCTTTTTTTGTTGAAATAAAATGTTTTTTGTTATGTTTAAGACCTTTTTTTCGGTTTACTGCTGTCCTATTTTTCAGTACCCACTACTTTCTTCATTTATTTTGTTTCATGAACTTCTTCCTCAACTTACTGTTTCTATGCACCTTGTGCATAGATTCCGTGTTCCCTTAACTCCGTACTTAATGCTGATTTATTCCTTTCTCTCATTGAAACGCCTTTGTTGCGACTATGGAGGCTTAAACTATCACCTAATTTAATCTGTCCTTGCAGGTCTGGAGTCATGCTATCAGGTGTCGTTAACGTTGTGGGTAATGCAGGCTTACTTGTCTGCTAATTTGAATATCTGCTTATATTGAAAGTCGACTGCTTCCTTCGCAAATATGAGGTTTTTGTGCTGAGTCAGAAAAGAGAAACCAATGTTTGGGGCTTGAAATTTTCCTACTGAGTTGATTCCTGTTATTCGTTTCGGTTAAGGTTTATAAATTTTAGAAAATATTCGCTGTTCATGAACGTCTAGCGAATCTATGTGCGAATACTTTAGCAATATTATACTGATGGCCGCTAAATGGCCCCTCAGGGGGATACAACTATTGTATCTATGGGAATTAGCGCTCCCAGGGGAACCATGTGAGGGCCCGAGCTAAAGGTTAGGTAGGCTTCCTTTTTGTTGTAATAAAATAGGTTTTTGTTTTGTTACGGACCATCTTTTTTCGGTTCACTGCTGTCCTGTTTTTCAGCACCTACTACTTTCTTCTTCAACTTTTTTCTTGTTTCATGAACTTCTTTCCTAGCTTACTGTTTCTGTGCACCTTGTGCATAGATTCCGCGTTCCCTTTAACTCCATACTAAATGGTGCCTTCCTCTTTCCTCTCTTGGAACATCTTTGTCGTGGTTAAGGGAGGCTTAAACTTTCTTATATAATAATAATAATAATGGCCGCTAAATGGCTTGATTATCCTCACGGTGCTACCTGTGGGCTAACTTTAATGTGTATCTGAATGTAAACGGGCCCCCGTTTAACTACCTGCATCTCCTTACTCAAATTTTCAGGGTTGATAGGGGTTTTGCAATCAGCCCTCAAAATATGGTTGATTTCAGGCTAAAGCGGCTTACACCCCCGTATTCCGAGGCAAATTGTAGTTGAGATCAGTTGCAGTTGTTTAAGTACTGTTTAACCCTTCTTGATAGACAAAAATTTCTTCAACATTCACCTTGCTCTTAACAAGGGCTTTGGAGCTCCTCACGGTCGCTAAGTGTATCAATTTAATAGGCATGTTCGGGAAAATTTTAACTTTCACGGTGAAGATGACATTTCTTAAAGTGAGTTTAAGCCAGCTGGTGCATATAGGGGCTGTAAGTATCGTGAAAGCAAGTTAAGCAACTCGCTACAACCGACACGCCAGTACTGATTTACTCGGGACTGTTACGGGGCAGAATCTGCTGCGCTACCATAATTTTTTTTTCATTATCATTATTTGCTTAAGATAGTCGCATAGACGCAAAAGTTTTCAGGAATCAGTGGTGGAATTTGATGTGACAATGGTTTGAATGATTGATTTTAAGTTAGTTCCAGCCTCTCTTGCCACAACAAAGATGTTCAAAGAGAGGGAAGATGAAGGCATCATTTAATACGAGGCTAAGAGAACGCGGAATTCATGCTCAAAGGGTGCTCCTTAACTGGATCCCTTGCGTTTAGAAATATTGAATTGAGAAGGAAGGTTAGGAAACAAGATAAAAGTTGAAGGAGAAAGTCAGAAGGGCTGAGAAACAGGATGGCACTGAACCGAAAATGGATGGACCTGAACAAAACCAAACAGTATTTTATTGAAAAAAGAAGGCCTACCTAACTCTCAGCTCGGGATCTCACATTTTCCCTGTGATAACGGCTTGCGACTCTTTGTGATGAATAGTTTTTCGTGACTTGATCGGGTGTACTGACATTTCGTTGTACTTCCAAACCGGCCGTTGGAAGCGCATTTTCTGTAACTCTTTTATTCACTGCGTCGTTTCAGCTTTCTAGATAGCTTTGTTGCTGTGTTTTCATTAAAATCATCAATGCTCAAATGAAGTAACACATGCATGACGTTTTGTCTGAGTGGGTCGTTCGCAGTGGAAGATTTAACGAGATGTTGTTGAAAACATTTTTTCTCACGGTATAATTCCGGAATATAGTACAGTGTAGCTTTGCGATACGATAACAAAAAGTGCTGTTTTAGTTCTTACATTGTCGAACTTTATTTGACACCACATATGACTTTCCTTGTGGCCTGCTGTTGATTCACACATTAAAAAATTTATCCCTACCAAGCTTGGCAGCTGCATTTAGTTTTCTATAACCATCCTTAACTTGGAATTCTCTTGTGTTCTGGCGAGAATTGAAGTACAAAATTTATAATGTTTCAATATCATTTGATTTAAGAGCTATGAAACCATTCTTTTAAAAATCACCCAGCAACAGTGAGGATGTGAATCACTGGACACAAGTTCATTCTAATTTAATTTTTATATTTGGCTGAAATCACCCCTCAGGGGGATACAACTATTGTATCTATGGGAATTAGCGCTCCCAGGGGGACTATGTAAGGGCCCGAGCTAAAGGTTAGGTAGGCTTTCTTCTTGTTAAAATAGAATAGGTTTTTGTTTTGTTACGGAACATCTTTTTTCGGTTCACTGCTGTCCGATTTTTCAGCACCTACTACTCTCTTCTTCAACTTTGATCTTGTTTCATGAACTTTTTTCCCATCTTACTGTTTCTGTGCCCTTTCTTCATAGATTCCGCGTTCCCTTAACTCCATGCTGAACGATGCCTTCTTCCTTCCTCTCTTTGGATTGCATTTATTGCGGATAGGGAGGCTTAAAGTAACTAATAATCTAATCTTTGGTTATAATTTAGATGTTTGCTGTCAATAACAGCTACACATTTATTGAAACATGTCTAATCGAAACAGAATACGTCACTTGTTCATATTTCATAGAAATGTCTGTGAATCAGCCGCCCGAAATTACAGCTGCAATGCAACTCTGCTGTAATGAGAATCACAATGTGCATCACAGCAAACATGTGAGAATTAAATACTTATTAGAGGTCGATTTGTTCGAATGGAGGTTCATTGAAAGAAAGAATAAATTGGCATAAAATGTCAAACTCCTAGGTTATTTCTACATTGGAAGCCGCTCTAATCTGCAGTAATCAGCTCGTGGGAGAGCCACGTACTCGTGGAATTATGAACAAGGGAAGACACTACCCGTGAGAGGTCGCAAGACTTCCATTTACTATCTCTTAGCGCAAAATATGCTCACGCGCTGTTGAACCATTTTCTATTATCTCGTTAGGAGCGCAAGTTCCTGACGCGCGCGCTGCAGGACTTAACTATATTCTGTCATTGATCTGTTGAGGAGCGCGAGGTCCTAACATACGCTGTAGGACATTATCAATATCCTTAGCGCACGCCCGCTACGGGGCTGAGCTTCACGAGTGAAGGCGAGTACGGAAGTGGGCTCTCGGCGTCCCGCATACACGCGGTGAACCACTAAACCGGAGCTCTGATTTTAAGTGGTAATAACGCGGTAATTTAATTGTGTTCCTTCGGTCTGTTTTTTTTTTGGAAAGAGGTGCCTATATCAGCTATACTGTTTTTACCGTTTTAATATCAGAGTTTGAGTTTTTCAATCGAACCTTTTTAAGCCACATGTTTTACCATAAAATATATTTTGAAAAGCATCGATAAATGCTTACTGTGGTCACGTTTTTTCCGTGAAGTGTTGTACAATGAACGGACCGATTAGCTGTGTGAGAATTGAGCGACGGTGTGTCGTGTGCTGGAGGGACGGCGGTGGTGGCTGCCGCTGGCCAGGTGTGCCGTGTAGGAGGCCTGTCGGCGTGTTGGTGTCGCTGAAGGACTCGCGCCTCCGAAGAGTCCTGCGCTCTCAGTTCCCGTTCTCCTGTGGCCGCGTGCGCCGTGTACGAGCCGCTCTCAGTGTGTGTGCTCTCCTCTCCCCGCTCTCCCTCCACCGCTACTATGCCCCTCTTAATCAAACTATTTCATTAACTGGACCTCCTCTTTAATGTGTTAGGTTCACTTTCTACCGTGTCTTCTTAGTGCTTTGTAGAAACTAATTTTTCAATTGGGCAAAATTCGGATTATTTCGTAATGCCAGGAGCTTTCGACTTCTTCGGTAGGTTTGAAACTTCATTGCGCACTTACAGCAAAGATGCTCGACCTCTCCCTGAATGTCCTCATGGTGTCCACAGCCCCGAGGAGTGTGGCTGTGACCCACACCATGAGTGCAAAAGACCGCACTGCGCTAACGATATTCCGCTCGACCCCCTGTGCAAATTGTCTCAGGGAACACCCTTTGGCGTGCCAGTTTCAATGTGGAGCTACCACAAATGCTATTCCGGTGGCTGCGATTCTCAAGATACCATCAGAGCCCCGAGCATCATCTCCAGTGAGGTGACCGAACGTTTGTATTCTACTCCGACACGAGCTTCGACTGCGAAACTGCGGTCTGGATTGGCGTCTGGTCGCTCTACATCCACAGTCACCCATGATGATTTGGGAGAGACTTCTGATGACAGCAGCGGTGCTTGTCTCACAGAAAAGAGTCTGGGCGAATCAACTGCTTCTCCTTCTAGTTCAGTTGACTGTAAAGACGGAACTAATTTCGTGTCTCACATCATCGCTGCAAATCCACCTGGTAATCACAATCAGAGTCGAAAAGATGGCATTTCTCCGTCACCTTCACGACGCTCCGTAAGCGCCAGAGGACGGAGAGCAATTTTTCACCAAAGAAGCCCTGCGCCAAGTAACTCAAGTAAGCGCTCTCAATCTTCCTGTGCTGCCCCGAGCATTAAGGACAAACTTAGCTTAAATCGTAATGGCGGCCGCGTGAATGAGAGCGACGTTACAACAACTTCAAGTGAACCACCTTCATCACCAGATGCTTCTCCTGTAGCAACTCCAGCTCTAACACCTCGCCAAGTGTTGTCTCCCAAAAACAGCTCGTACTCAACGTCTGCAGCAGCAGCACCACTACACACCAGACCTGTTGGTTCCACGCCTAGGGCTGCTGTAATTAGGCCCTCAGCTGTGTTTGCCGGTGGTCGATACAAAGTTAAACCAGTTCCCTTGAATAAAAGTGCTAGTGATGGAGTCGAGCGGTTTAGGGGGTCATTTCGGCGAGGTAAATGTAACGGTGCGGTAGTGGCTCTTAAAAACGAAACTGCAGCCACTGCAGCTGTTAACAGAGATCGGCATGCAGTTGTAGATCCAAATCTGAGGTCCCATTTGGCGAGAATCTCATCAGACTCTCGAGTGGATGAGTTGTTAACTCAGGCCCACATGGTCCTGGAGACGCTCACACCCGAGCAAGACGCGAGTGTTCGCTCGCACAGGTCACCAGCTGTACAGGGCACTCCTGTGCTACCTCTGGTGCGCAAACTCAGCGGGGAGAGCTACAAAGATCTTGCCAGCATCATCTGCAAGAAAATGGAAGAGATGACGCAAGCCCTGGTGAGTGCATTTCAAGTGCAAAGTTACATCTCGCTGAATGGGTTACAAATTTGACTTTGAAAATTTATAAACCTTTCTTATGAACTCTCAAGTTGACAGTTTACTTTGGCTTTCCTGAACTAAATGCGCATAATTATCTGTTTTACTTGATTTTCTTTAGTTCCAGTTAACTTGAACTTGGAAAAATCCGTTGTTATTGCTCTTCAAACAATTTTTTCTCTTTTCTCTCACTCTATTTGAGAACCAGTTGGTTGTATTTACGATTGCATTTATATTTTCAGGGTGGCTGTGCATTTATATAAAGCAAAGGTGTTTCTCTACATGTCGCTTTGGATCTTATGATTGGAGAAATAACTTAGCTGCCCGAAATTGAGAAGCAAATTCAGTTGTAAATTTACTTGTGACAATTTTGTGTTTGATGGGATCAAATCGATATTCCGAGTGTATCAATGTTTTATTGTTGAGAGACGAGTTCCTCTCAGTGAGATACAACCGCTGCATTGATAGAAATTAGCGCTCAAAAAGCTAAGAGGGAGGGGAGAGATGCGAGGTCCCGTACTGGAGGTTGAGTTTGTCCTTCCATTATTGAAATAATTTTTTTTGTTACGGTTCATCTTTTTTTTTCGGTTCACTGCTGTCTTTTTCTCAGCACCTGTTAATTTTTTATACATAGATTGCCCGTTCCTTAATTCCATCTTAATGGGGGCTCCGGTCTTCCATATTTAGGAACACTTTTGTTATCTTTCGAGTGGCTTAAATGGACTGATCTAATTTTCGGAGAAAGAAAACGTCCCATAAATTACCTCTAGCCGTCAAGCTCCTTGAAGGGATGTGTTTCATTTTTATTGCACTACATTAATTATTTAAACAATACGAATCTATTCACGTTGCTTGGAAGCGTTAATAATTGGTGGAGATTGAACACGATTGACATATCATACCTATTCCAGTTATTTTTGGCAGGCCTAGGCCAGTTTAACGCGGTCTCGCCGTTTCATGCGAGTTAGTATGTAGTTGAGAGCTCCACCAGGGCCGCTTTTTGACCCATCCATAAGACGTCCGCGTTTCTCCTCTCAATGAATCTATACTTGGACGTAGAAGCCGAGGCCACAGCTTGATGATTTGATCCAAATAAGGCAGCTGCAGTCATTTGTCTCGCCTCTGCTACAGCGTGGCCCGCGCGCGCCACTTCTTCCTTTCATTCTTTCGTTGACCTTCTGCTGATATTTTTGCAACAAGCATTTTATGTGTTTTGTCGTCGATAAAGTGACGTGAGAATTTTTCTGAAAACTGGGCGGCTTTCGTTGCTTTACGCTTTCTTCCAAGTCGCGCTACATTGTTTCATTGTTAAAGGAATTGAAAAGAAAATTGTTTGTTGGTTCCGTTCTGGAGATTGTGCATTCGTTAAGCATACCACTCCTATGATTTTCAATTAAAAATTATCGAACGATAGTACAAATGTGTAACATTTCAACGTAATTAAGAGCAACACGACGTACAGAGGCAGGGTCACTGGGTCCGAACTCGCCGTGACGCAGATGACTTGAGTGGTCAAGTTTATTGTAAGTTATCGCAGCGCAAAGTAACGTGTTAAGTCGGTCATTCTTCAGCCGAGGAGCTCCACCTTGTTTTGGGCAGCTGGCAAAGCTCAGACTATTCCTTGTACTACCCACGCATCGTTGCTTGATATTTCTTTCCCGATAAGTTTGAACTGCGTGATCATATCCATAATTACTGACACATCTTCGTGCCGAACGTGCTGCAAGAGAGACAGTTTGTGTGGATGTAGGGCGGCGTGTCGTTCAGATCTTCCTGGGATGGAATGCGTCATGAAATACTAAGGTGGTAACGAAGAAGCTGACGCTGTGTGAGTGCAGTGTTCTCAGATCACTTTCGTTTGGCCTTACAAAATTTGATGTGTAATCGGATGCCTGGTGTGTAATGAGCGTGGCAGGAGTCGTCTGAGAGCGCCACGTAACCTGAGGCAGCGGCAGCGTCACCTTGGGACCAGGTCACTCACGCTGGCTCCGAATGCCGCGCTGCCACATTGACGTGTGGTCGTTAACTAATTTTAATTAGTACTGGATATTATATCATGTGACCTCGATGAATTTAAGTACATTCGTTGGTCTTGTTATTCGCGTTTGTTATTTTGTTATTTGTTATTTGTACGCTTTTTGGAGGGCAAGGCTCGTCGCCAAATGATCGGATATCACCTGCAGCAAGTTATCGGTAATAATTTCTGCACAGAACTTATAATCTTAATCTTAATCTTATTTCAGAATTTCGTTGTTCTTTCAGTAATATGTACTGGTCAATATTAGATTAGACCGTCTTAATTGTGTGCAGTGCCTAATGACATTTGTCCCTAAATTTTAGACATGTTAGCAACTGTAGCTCCGCTATTTAAATTTGAAATCTCTTCACGCATGTCACCCTGAAAGGTCTGCCAAAGCGTGCTGAGGCGCCTCACGTGTCACGACAGCTTAGCAGGCCTTAGCTTATTGGGAAGGCAGGATACAAGCATCGCGAAAATTATTGAGGCTTAAATTATTTCCTCATTTTTAAATTTCAGGTGTGGCACCGTGTTAACTTGAGCGTTCTGTGATTGTTGCTGTCCTTAAATAGGATTTAACAAGCAAAAAGATTCGAACGAAAAACGTAACTTGGACGCCCAAAGTATCCAGTGGACGTCCGTGTCGGGTTTTAGTGAAGTCTCAACGAAAGATTCGCTCGTCCGCATATCTCAGCTTGCTAAGGAATATGCTCCACATATGCTGAGGAACAGAAAAGCTAGTGATCCTCGCATTACGTACGGTGAGGCGGGGACTTTTTGAAAGAGGCCTCAAGTCTTGGTGAGGTGCGAAGAAGCTTCTTTTGTTCAAAAAAAAAAAAATGTTTGAAATCTATTTCATATTTGTAAAAGTAATAAGTATGTTCTATATTTTGTGCATCAATTCCACGTTCCCTAAATACCTCAATAAATAATACTTTCGTTCTCCCCACGTTTTAGAACATCTTTGTTGTGGTTTCGCCCCTGGTTTCGTCGTATTTTCTTAGTTTCGCTTTTGGAAATATTTTTGTTTTTCTCAAGACGATGCAAACTGGTAGATTTCTCCTTTTCTGTCTAAAAAACTAAAATATTGCTCTGATTCGTCTAAGCATTGGTATCAGTGTTGCCTCGTACTTGTACTCGTACATTTACCGTCAGTAAACAATGTATAAGAAAATGCAAATCAGTTGTTTGCGTGTGTTATGAGAAGACTGCCTAAAGTTATGTCATAAATCACGTTCATATATAATGCACGCCGATCGATCATCTGACACTTCTTTTTAATTTGACAAATTGGGTCGCAGAACTAGACATGAGCGCGGTAGAGGCCTGTTTTTGCTGTTCTGTCGCTGCTGTGGTGTACAGGCTCTTGTTGAACCATGATTTTTTTTTAATTCGTGGCTCAATTCAAGTAATTTACGACCGTTTAAATCATGCTTGTGCTCGGCTGGGTTGGACATTTAGAACCGGTTATTATAATTTATATATTCTAGATATAAATTCCTTCATGATTTGCGTCGAAAGCGTGCATGATGCAATTTTAAATTGGATTGCGCTCGTCGTTTTAACATATAATTATATGAAATGTTACATGTAAAGAAATTCTTTTTGCTGTAGGTTAGTAGAATGTCTGCGACAGAACAAGTACTGCAGCAAGTGCAAGTACTGCAGCAAGAATTCAACTCAAATCCATAGCATTTTAACTCCTGCAAACGTTTACTATTTACAGAAGTATTTGCTATTCTCTACTGTTTACAGACACCTGGGCTCGAAAACTGCATTGTTCTCGACTTCACAATAACTCTGAGCATGAGCAACTATATGCAGCCTGCAGTGCACGTCACCCTCGTTTCTTGGAGCGGGACTATCCAAGTGATGAGGCGGGATGTAGGCAGAGAGAAATTTGCTAATATCGTGATGTTATTCTTTGTTTATTTCCCAGGGGGACTATGTGAGGGCCCGAGCTAAAGGTTAGGTAGGCTTTCTTTTTGTTAAAATAACATAGGGTTTGGTTTTGTTACGGACCATTTTTTTCGGTTGACTGCTGTCCTGTTTTTCAGCACCTACTACTTTCTTCTTCAACTTTTTCTTGTTTCATGATCTTTCTTAGCTGCCTGTTTCTGTGCCCTTTCTGCATAGATTCCGCGTTTCCTTAATTCCATACTAAATGGTGCTTTCTTCCTTCCTCTCTTTGGATAGCCTTTGTTGCGGATAGGGAAATAACTAATAATCTAATCTAATCTTTTGTTTATTTTTCATCATAAAAATGTTGTGAATGATTTCGTCACGTATTTACTTTCCCTCTGAAATGAAACCCGCATTATTTGTCTCACTGTAAAGGATAAACGAAAACTCGTGTGTTGAAGCTCGTAGAATGGAATCGTCTTTCAACGTGCTTGGAGAACCTGAATAGCTCTCCTCGAAAAGTAAGGATTCTTCAGCTGCTGTCGATGATGAGCCGATTATATCTATTCGCTACAAGATTTGGTATGGTCTAGTTAGCGGTAGGAATGGTAACCACTCTGAGGTAAAACAAAACTTGTTGTGGGGGTCTGCCGTATATTTGATTATTTGATGTTAATATTTTCACTTGGAAGTCATTTGTATCCCGTATTGAAAGCTGACGTACCGTAGAACAGTCTTCTTTCACTGCTGTTTTTTTGTAATCCATATTTTTTGTCGTGGAGTTGTTCTGTTGTGATTGCCGCTTAATTCATATCTTTTGGAGCATTAACTCCGCCTCACATTATCTGAAATTGTACGTTAAGCTTTGATAGAATAATTAAGAATAGGTAACACATAAGAACATAGTCCTCAGTGTTCACAATTAAATCTGGTAGACCAGGATCGAAAATTTTAGTAAAAGTTTTTCGAAGTCAAGTATATGGTGGCGACTCATAGATTGGCAAATTGTAGAAAGAAGTTCAAATCGAAAAATGTTATTCGGTCGTTTGCTACCTATTCAAGTCAGTTTAACTCTGAATGTCTTTTCAGACTCGCGATGAGCCATGTAATCTGACTTCACTCATAGATGCCTAGTACGCGCAATGCACGAGAGAAGCCTCGTTTGCGTTTGTAACAGAACATTGCAGTGAGCCGTGGCTACTTTTTTCTTTAAATGTATTACTGTGCGCAATGCTTATTTGTGAATACGTTCGTGTGATAGAATTGAAGGTCATGGTGATGCCTTGGACAAAGTGTAGGTGTTAAATCTGTGTGTAGGCTGGCACTAGGTGGTCTATTCATTGGTCTAGCCGTCTTGTATGTTAACAGACGGGGACGAGACTTCTATTCGGGCTGTGCGCTGTTTTTTTGTCCATAATGTCCTGCGCAAATTGCCTTCAAGTCGTCAGAAGTGAGAGACTCGAGAAGGCTCCAATGCAAATATTTTGGTTTCCAATAACGGTCTTTTTCTTGTATGGGGATAAATGTAAAGGGACAGAATTGCATTGAACCTTATCCGCTTATCTCAAGAATCTACTCCAGCGTATACCTGCCAGAATGGAAGCGCGACACTCCGAGAGGCATTATATATATATATGTTGTTATAAATCTCACTTGATAATGGGCCAACGTGCCTGTGCAGTGTGTCGGCGCTGCCGAGCTCAATAGCTGCATGTGGCCTTGTGGAGCTCGCGAAGATGGCGTCCTCTTATGATCTGTACGTGATGGCGTCTCTCTGCTCGCGAGATTCTCTCGCAGCTCCCCGAAAAGTATATAATCATTTGCTGCAGAATTGCCTTCTAAGTGCCCACTGAAATTTGGCGGAGGCACAGAAGCGCGGCTGCAATTACTGCTCACCTTGCATCAAAGGGTTCCATTGAGCTGGAGGAGCTAAAGAGTACGTGGTCGGCTGGACGCATTGCGACGGCTTGGTGCCTTCAGTTCCAGGATGTGGTGGCACATCGCTGGCGTGCTGCTCTTCCTAGGCTGTGCAACCGTGATTACCCAGGAATTGCATACCCCAGAAATTACCCAGGAATTGCATATCTAAGCGATTTGTTAGCAATTCGGTCTCCCTGTGAAGTAGGTAGTTCAAATTTTTCTTGATTCAACTTCGTTGAAATTGCTAGTTCTCAGTATTCGTTTAGACAATTGAACGATTTTTTTTCTTCCGTTATCAATCATATGGGCGTTGTGACCTCCGATCTTTCTTTTCGGGTCAATCTTTTCAATAACTGCGTTTTAAAGGCATGAATTCTTGTGTCAAATTATTAATTAGAAAACATGCGGAACGCATATTTCCTTTCATTGAATATGAGGTACTAAATAATCTCGGCTTGTTCTAATAGTATTTCTTTCGTTGGGAATATTAACTTGAACGGTAGCAATCACCTCCCGTAAAAAGGATTGTAATTATTTTAATGAAAATTAAAGTAATAAGTTTACTGAACAAGTAACGTGAAAGTTGGCACATGGCATTGGCAATGCAAATGTAAGAGAATATTAAGCGCGGCCCAAAAATATTGTACTAAAATAATTCTTCGTATACATGAATGATAAATAAACGTTATAAAATACTGTTGATAGCTTTATCTTAATCTATTGAGGTAATAATCTCAGCTTCGTTATCATCTCTCCACCCCTCAGCGGGATACAACTATTGTATCTATGGGAATTAGCGCTCCCAGGGGGACTATGTAAGGGCCTGAGCTAAAGGTTAGGTAGGCTTTATTTTTGTTGAAATAGAATAGGTTTATATTTTGTTACGGACCATCTTTTTTCGGTTCACTGCTCTCCTGTTTTTCAGCACCTCCTACTTTCTTCTTCAACTTTGATGTTGTTTCATGAACTTCTTTCTCATCTTACTGTTTCTGTGCCCTTTCTGCATAGATTCCACGTTCCCTTAACTCCGTACTAAATGGTGCCTTCTTCTTTCCTCTCTTTGGATCGCCTTTGTTGCGGATAGGGAGGCTTAAACTAACTAATAATCTTATCTAATCTAATCTATCATCTCTCCATTTTCCGTATTTAATTTCCTGAGAACAAATGTGCAATGAAACACCGATAGTTCTACATTTCACATTATAAGAAATTCATCGGCTGAACGCAATATAACTGGAGGGGTCTGGTTGAGGTTATTAGACGTAAAACGAATTGTTGAGAATACCAAACTTTGAGTCTGAATTATCTGTTTAGTAGACGAGTTTTACGTGGTGAAGCCACTGCGCAAGGGATTTGCGGTCTCGATCAGTATTCATGATCGATATGCGTAGCCTAAGATCACTCAATGATACAATTATCCAGATGAGGGCGTTCGTTATGGTTGATAAACGGTGCGGTGGAAGATATAATTTGTCGTTAGTGATTCAGGCAATGGCGCTCACGGCCGTCGAGTCCGGAGAAGTTAGACGTGCGCGCCCGCTCCTGAGAGCGTCGCCCTAACTGGCCAGCTCTGGCGAGGGAAGCATCTCTGAGTTAGCGTAGGTTAAAATACCAAGGACCAATTACGAAAATAATGCTTGAAATTTCTATCGGTGGCTCTTTCTCAAGTTATTCAAAAACTTCATAAACGAATTCTTCAAATAATCTTAATAAGTAAACGAAACATCTAACTAGTAAGACTAGGAAATACGAGTTGCAAATATTGGGCGAGATTCGTGGCATGTTCAGACGTCGGCTCTAGGCCGTTCCGTGCCACAGAAAGAACGGGAAGAAGTTTCGAGAGCAGAAATACGAGTATACAGATGCTTTGAGATCCGCAACGCGCCAATTTTGTTGTATTTCCAGCCCTGTTTTTTTAGAATTCGATTACGGAATGATGCACTTGCCAGGCGTATCTCCAGGTTCTTAACATCATTTTTAATTGTAGATCGTTGGTAGTTGAGAAGAAGCAAAAATTTTCTTGACCCATGGTGACGATGATGTTTCAAGTAGTGTAGAAGTAACTTAGATATTAATTTATTTTGGCGTTTTTATCTCCGGTACATCAATTAGAATTTAATCGCAATTTTCTTTCGTGAAACTCAAACGGGATTCTTTCTATTCAACACCCCTCACGAGGATACAACTATTGTAGCTATGGAAATAGTGGCCGAGGTGAGGGTAACGTAGCCCTTCTTTTTGTCGATTGTTGAAACCGGGTAGTTTTTTTGTTACTGACTATCTTTACTGGTTCTTTGCCATCCTTTTTCTGTACCAATTATTTTATTTTTCAGTCATACGTGTGGTTTCTTGTTTCATAAACTTCTTTCAATCTTGCTGGTTCTACGTTTATTGTACATCATGGGGACACACCTAGTGTATAGGTTCCTCGATCGTTCCCTATTACATACTTTGGTGCCTTCCTCATTCCTCTCTTGGGAATAATTTTGTTTTGGTTAGGGAAGCTTGAACTAATTTATAATATAACCTTTCTGCTCAACATGATGTACTGTCCCGCATCCCTTACCTCATAATTTATCGAAGGAGAATGCTATGTTATTTTCTCCCTGAGAGGCTTTTTGAATAGGCTTTTTGTTTTGTTACGGAACATATTTTCGTTTCACAGCTGTCCTGTTTTTCAGCACCTCTGACTTTTTTCTTCAACTTTTATCATGTTTCATAACCTTCTTTCTTAACGCAGTTTTTGCGCGCACGGGATCCTGTGCGGGAATACACCTTTTGCACAGATTTCGTGTTCACTTAAGTTATTACTTGATGGTGCCTTAATCCTTTTTTCTTTGTTGATCTTTGCTGTGGTGAGGTAGGCTGAAACTAACTGATCATCTACATAATTTAACTCATCTTATGTTTTCTGCAAGGGAAACCTTGGATAAACTCTGGAGACTTTAACCTTGGATAAACTCTGGAGACTTTATTTACACTGACGGCAAAATTGTACTGGGGCTTGGAATCCCGCCTGGCTCGTGTGTACCGTAACGCTGCTCATGAGCTCGCCATGAACTCCCGCGTTTGCAGTACGCGCCTAATAACGGACCGGTCACTCATTTCTTGTGCTGGCCTGCTGTGGTTACCTTTCTATCCTCGTCACCCGCGGAATGCTGTTGGTATGAGGCGACTCGGCGCCGTCGCATCATTTCGCCATTCCTGGCGTTTCTCTTGTGGAACAACTACGAAAGTTTCAACTTTTTGCGTCCCTGAAAACGCCTGCAAGGGGTTCTAAAGTGTGTAAGGGGTTCTGACGTACGTACTTTGAAAAGGGTATCGTGAATTTTAATTTCTCATTAATAAGAGAAATATTGTCCCATTTTTCATTGAGTCGTTACTGAACCAGATGTTGATTATTCAACTCTCAAGCTTCGAAAAACTGAACTTTTCTGTACAGTTCATCGTTTAGAAGATTGGGATCATTTTAGAAGAGTTTGACGGGAGTTCATCACCTGTTACAGGATGAATTTAGAACCTATGCGTGTCGTCGATACTCACCTCTATCATGAGGACTCCAGCAGACGCCGAGTCTGGCGATGTGAACTCCGGGTGCCGTTTTTTGTCAGGTTTATGTGCCAAATAAGGAGAGTGTTTGGAGAAAATATGTGGAGCGGGATCACTGCTAGATCAGCGCCAGCCGATCTCTTGCTCTTCTTCTTAATGATGTTCTCTCGAATTTTTGCGGCGCGTTTAGTCTAACTTGTCATTGAGATGTGTCTGGCGGTATATGCTCACACAGTTTACACGGAGTATTCGTGAATCGAGAGAATACACCTTATTCCTATGGCTTGATGTTTGTGGTAGTAACTAACAAAGTTTCCCTAGTGTTCAGTGCTCCTCAGGGGGATACAACTATTGTATCTATGGGAATTAGCGCTCCCAGGGGAACCATGTAAGGGCCCGGGCTAAAGGTTAGGTAGGCTTCCTTTTTGTTGTAATAAAATAGGTTTTATTTTTGTTACGCACCATCTTTTTTGGGTTCACTGCTGTCCTCTTTTTCAGCACCTACTAATTTCTTCTTCGACTTTTTTCTTGTTTCATGAACTTCTTTCCTAGCTCACTGTTTCTGTGCACCTTGTGCATAGATTCCGCGTTCCCTCAACTCCATACTAAATGGTGCCTTCCTCTTTCCTCTCTTAGAACATCTTTGTCGTGGTTAAGGGAGGCTAAAACTTTCTTATATAATAATAATAACTAGTGTTCAGTGCTCTCAGAGTTCTGAGCTCATTTGGCTGGGTTGGTGCGAGCACACGACTCGCGGTTTTGATCGTCCCCATGTTAGCGTCTTTTAACTTTGCATAATGTTACGTTCGCTTCGGTAAAAGGGAACTGTGTAGCCAATTTTTGACAATTTATTTTGTGGACACCTTAAATCCGCTTGTGAATATGTGCTTGCCGACGCTGTCTCTGGCTACGATTGTAGTCCGTTAAATCCTATTATAAATGCATGAAGAACCATTAACTGAGCAGGTTCCTCCTTGTGTATCCAGCTGGCCGCATAGAGCACTAGAAAAAAGTTAAATTTTACATGCTCTATTGAATGCGTTTTACCGGCCAGTTGAAGTTGAAGAGTATCAATATTGGTGAGCTCTTCATTCTCGCTCCTTGTACGGCGAGTCGTGGTGCTTCTGTGAGATTGGACGCTCTTGCATTGAGTGTGTTCGTGGCTGGCCGGAGATTCATGGCCAGATTATCAGATAGTTGTGGTCGGGAAAAAAACTCTCCGCTGTTCATTATCACAATTAGAGTGAATCGTAACTCCAGGGTTCAAATGATTGCTTCTCCTGTAAAAATTTCTGTCCCTTTTCAGGTATCAGTGCGCTTTTTCTTTTACATGTCAAATTCTCTTGAAACCGATGCGTTTTTTAGGGTCGATGCGACATTTTTTGTATTTCTGTATATATAAGGCAAATTTCGATATTTCAGCTTATAGAATAATGTTACTATTGATTTGGTCCATATTTGCAAATAATGCAGGTGACAGCATAAGTTCTGCTGAGATCTAGAAAATTTTCCGTGTATGGGGGACTTGATTTAGCCGAGACGACTGTGAACAATTTACGCTGCCGGCTGTACCGCCACGACCAATATTTATTAAAAAATGATGCCCCTTGACCCCAAAAAGTTCATGAACTGACTGGCCTTCGTTATTATTATTGGTTACCATTAATTTATTTTATTAGTACTCATTCATGATATATTGCTCATGGAAAAGCTAAATTGTGTTCTTTGATGCGGTAGTAACGTTTAATTGTTAAGTTATTGGTCAAGTTAAATGTACGTCTTGCTGCAAACGTGTGGTACGGATTTTACTTAATTCTGTTATTTTAGTCGTCAATCAAGGTTGACTACGCGAATATTTTTTGCACCATCGCCTATGGCTGGGCAGCTCGTCTCATTTCTCTTTTTACCATTGCTGAACTGGTGGAATGTGACAGGGCCGCTAGATTGGTTTACCTCGTTCTGCAAGTTAGCGAATAACTGACAAACGTGGGTACGAAGCGGAAATATAGAAATACGTACCCTAATAAGCTATAATGATGCATTAAGAGGTGTGTACCCTCTAGGGTGAGAGTTTTAGAGTACTTCAGCTCGCTAGGCCATTTCGAAAGTAACGTTGATATAAAGCTGGCGTCTCAGTATCTCACTACACCGTTGCTAATTACCTTATTGACAGGTGCGCGATAAAGCCATCTGTTTGGGTTGGTCTCACCGTGCCTAATTTCGGCGTGTGTTCAAATTATGAGCATTTCACCCACTTTTGAGCCTGCGTCGGCGGCCGATAATTGCCGAGACCACGCATGTTTACGTTGACGTCGCTATCATCTGCGAGTGAAAGCTGCATTAAGGTGGTTGCTCCATTAATGTTCTGGCCCGTGTTGTAGCGCTATGCTGGTGTGTTTGTCTTCTTGTCCGCTGTTGAGACATGTGGCTTTGGAATTTCATTTTTAAACCACAATTTATGACGAGTCAGGTTCTTATGGATTCGGTCCATGCTTAGGTGTAGCCTCAACACGTTTTAAAGTTATTTTGTTGATGGCTACCATGATCGGGTGAAACCAGAGTGATGTTTCTTTCACAGTTGTGTTTTTTTTATTATTCGTGTGTGTTAGTTCGGTGTTATCTTGCGATTTTCATTTGATTCAACATTCTAATTTCCATTTCCGTGCAGTATTCTATTGTGCTCTCCTATGGGCTCTTTATCGATGATTTTGGGACGAAGTTTACTGGCAAATTAATTTTTATTCAACAATATTTCGTTATACACCACCTTTGAGTAGAGTATAGACTTCGGGTAAAATGAGCCAGACCGTGTTACTTTACAGTGTTTTAAGTATATCATGAAAGAACGGATTGAAGAACTTTTAACCCGCGCACGGTCGCGCATCCCTCAGAAAAGTAGTCAATTTACCCGCGTTACTCTGCCGTTCCCTGTTCACTTACCGTAATAGGCAGAGATGTAAAAATATGAAGTAATGAGTAAAAAATGTTGCTTTACACTTTGATGTTGTCAGATTTTTGATAACTTGAACCGTTTCTTTGTAATATGGAGTCAAACTCCGTAGATTTTTGCACAACATTGCTTCAAAGAGATCAATGGCCATTTTTTTGTTTTGGGAACAATGTAATAATTTTCACTGCTATTTTATGCAGAAAATCCTTCCAAACCTGCTGATGTTTTTATTTTTCCTCTACAACAATTAGAAAAAAAGTTATGACCATTTATGTCTACTAAGTGTTATCCATTCTTCGTTTTAGTTCCTACATAAATGCATGTTTGCATGTCTGGTTATATTACTGTAGGTATAGTGTTTCGAAACTTGTAATTTTCACACAATATGAATAAAATACTGCTCTACACGCTACTGACTTCAGATTTGTCTTATTTGCCATTTGTGCGAAATAAGGCGAAATAAGGCCCTGAGTAGTTTCGCTGGTAACTGAGGCTGCCACTAACTGTTCGCACGCACACCCTCTCACGGTCGCCTCATTTACCACACTGACTGTGCTTACCCCTCCCAACTTCCAAGTGGTTGGAGCTCTGCCTTAACCCCCACAATGTGGGGGTTTCTGGCTCCAGCTGTGTAGCACTCGCTGAGACGATCATTTTGGTGTATAACAACTTGGGGTTATGCCTTACGTCTGGCAACCAGTGAGCCTGGTAAATGAGGCGACCAGTTATAGTTCGCGGGTTAATAAATGGGCATATATTCGTTTGTAATGTTTTTCGAAGGATGCAAATGCTGTTGAGCCCTGCAACTCCTGTCTTTCTTTAGACCATGAACCAGGCTCAATTTTCTGTCTGTTTGAGACTGTTTTATTTGTGAATCTTAATGCATCAACATTACTTCAGATGAACTAACATATAATCTATCCTATTACTTCAGACGGACTTAGGGGTGATGTTTTGTGTTTACCTCCACGTTCGTTTCTGTTGACGCAAAATTTACGTACAACTTTATTTCCTGAAATTATGTCAGTCACACAGTGCTTTTAGTGAGGAAGACGAGTGCCATACCCTCACGCTTCTCAGCCTTCCTTATCTCGAGTGCTCGTCAAGTTGACCAGAATTGAGGCTGTAAGGTGCGTGCTCCATTAAATGCACGGGTTCACAAGCGCCGGCGGGCATATAGATCGGCTTATTTTGAAACCTTTATGCCTTGGTTGTGTAAGTCCCTGAGACCGACGTTACGTGCTTGAGTTCGTTATATCGTCGCTTGTTTGACAATTGTTTGTGCTCCGCCTTGAGTTCGGTGTATTTGTTTGAGATCGTAGTGGTTAAAAATGCTGGCAAGAATGTACACTACTTCAAGTGGCACAGAGCACTGTGTCTTCAAAGCTAAACTATAATACCGATGTGTACTACTTGCATGTCTGCATTACATTATATAGTTGAATGATTTCATGGTGCATCACGAAACGCTTAACACTTTAACCGCAACTACTAAATATTAAGTTCAACACCAAACTCAAATTAAAAGTCAACTGCAGCGCGCGATGTTGAAAATAGCAAACATGAACTGGATCGTGCCTTCATTTAGCTTTGATTAAGTATTTATGGAAATTGTGTTTGTGACTACTGGTCGGTCTGCAGCGTTGTGAAAATTACCTCCGTGTACCACCGGTGGGTCACGCTGCGGTCAAAGTGTTAAACTTTGTCACAGTACACGCAAAGGAATTTCAAACAAATTCAGATTTGATCAAGTAGCTCAAATGTTTGTTAAAACGTGTGCCCTTTTTCTGTCTTAGGGTTTACTGCAAAAATTCTTCCAATGTTTCGTTGCAAGTATAGTAATTCAGTCTTACTTCGAAAATTAACTCACAAACCTGAAGAAATAACGAATTCACTAATGATGTTTTTCGTGTATAGTAGTTGCGGTGGTATTCAGCTTCGTGGCCATCCATTTCTTGAGTTGGTTCAAAGCTTCGCTTGCTGCACCACTGTTGTCTGTGTGGGCTGTTGGGGGATTATTTGTCCCTCAGCGGCACCCCGATCGAACGCAGGTTCAACTTCTTACTGTGATACTTCTGCTTGTGTGGTAAAATGACGCTTTTGGTGTATGTTTCAGTGCCACGTGAGTGAGTCATAGAGGCGCTGTAGATGTTTTCCGGCACAGCGCTGGTAATGCGTTGGGGGCTTTGAAACTGGTACATGTTTCATTCACTGATGATGCTAAGCTGAACTGAGCTTGAATCTGTCCTCTCAGAGGGATTCGCCTAGTGTATACTCGCATATGAAAAGTAGCGCTCAGGAAAATGTGAGGTCTCGTGCCGGAAGTTAGGTAGGCCTTTTTTTTGTTTAATTAAATTTTTCTTGTTGTTGAAATAGAATATTTTAGAACCTTGTTTTTTCGGTTCATTCCTGTCCTGGTTTTCAGCTCCTCTTTCTTTTTCAACTTTTGTTTTGTTTCATAGCCTGTCATCATAACTTAATGTTTCTTTGCCGATATTGTGTGGAAACACACCATGTGTATAGATTCCGCGTTCCTTTAACCCCATGTTAAATAGTACCTTTATCCTTCCTCTCTGTGGAGCGCCTTTGTTACAGTTAGGGAGGCTTAAACTAACTTACATAATCCTAATTCTGATTGCATCTGTAGATCATGTTGTGCTGTCTGAATTTGGCCGCTTAATTCTGAGCGAAGAAGCTTTGCTCATAAGCTTGTTGTGTTTAGTTCACGCGAGTGAGCCCGCAATGCTGCTATCGCCCTGGAGGGTTGGCACCTCGTCTAGCCTGCATTGCTTGCCTCGCTCTGTGCTTATATGGAAACTCAACGCCTCTAGAAAGGCCTCGCAGTTCACGCCTTGCTTTGTAGTCTTCGCGCCTCATAAAAGGGGTGCACTGCACTCAGCGTGCTGCGCTACAGCTCTTCATGCTGGCAGGCGCCGTCTTTCGTATTAAGGGACCGCGTCGCACGAGACCCTTTCTTGCTAGACTCGTCTCAATGGTCTTCGTTGACTTCTCGACGTAGATTTTCTCGTGAGCAACTTGTACTTGAGGGATTAGAGAACCAAGTTAGTCAGATTTCCTAAGTTTAAGAAATCAATTCTTTAAGGATTCAAGAACTACTTTATTCAACTTTTGGTTTGTGTATGTACGTCACTGGGATTTTTTCAGTTATCTAGAGAGTATGACAAAGTGGGCTGTGCTAATTATGTCGGTCATCATCATACCAAGAGGACGGTTACTCAGGTGAGAATCCTGCTCTATCAGCAACGTACTTCGTTTGTTGTAAAGTGTTCCAGACTTCAGTTTTGTAGTCAGGCTAACATTTTTTTCTCTTTGCTGTTTTGGTTTTTTCATTGGTGTGGAAACCAGTATTCCTAGGTATTCATTTCCTCCGTTAGTGTCTCCATATATGTAATACAGTAAAAATGTTCGATTGCATTAGCACAATGTAAAAAACATGATCAAGTCAATGTTTCAACCTCTTATGAAGCCGCTCCCCTTTGGGGGGTACAACTGTTGTATCTATGGGAATAAGCACTCCCAGGAGGAAAATGTTAGGGCCCGAACTGAGAGTTAGGTAGGCCTTCTTTTTGTTGAAATAATTTTTTTTTGTTTTGATGACCATCTTTTTTCGGTTCACTGCTGTCCTGGTTTCAGCTTTACTACTTTTTAACTTTTATCATGTTTCATGAATTTCTTTCTCCATTTACTATTTCTTCGCACCTTGTGCATAGATTCCGCGTTCTTTATCTCTATACTAAATGGTACTTTTCTCCTTCCTCTCTTTGGAACCTCTTTGCTGCTGTTGGGGAGGCTTAAACTATCATCTAATATAATCTTCATGAAGTCGCTGATATTGCCTAGTTTATTTTTCGTTACTTCTGTTATTGTAGTTCGATTTGATCTGCTTGATATACACCAGTTCACACACCTCAAAACTGACGGAAAAATTAATTTACGTTTCAAAAATCTCTGTGAGCTGCTGCCTAAAGTTTTGTACATATATATGCTCCTCATGCAAATTGCAAGGCACGGTTTTAAATCTCTCGTGTCCCTGTGTTGAGCGGCGCACAGTGTTATTACTAATTGGCTTGGTGAACACGAGCCTCTCATCACTCTCTCGCTCTGTGTTTATGAGCGTAACCGTGGCCCCGGTCACTGCGTGGTGCAGCGGCGGTCTGCGCTTGTGTAGGGAGCGGCTCTCGCACCGCTGTGGCTCGCTACTAATTCAAGTGCCAGGGCGCGTAATTGAGGCGCTCTTTATTGAGGCAGCAGCAGCAGTAAACTGACGGAACGCTTTCCAAGCTGTGCTCGTGTGTTATTGCGCTCTCAATGATCTAACAATGTTTGGTAGTGTTGTCGGTCCTATCAAGATCTACAATTTTTGCTGATTTTATCGTGGTCGAGAAAGGTGAGCTAGTAGAGCAAACCTAGCTTTTGGAAGACTAAAGTGAATAGGATTGGATTGACATATTGAATAATTCTTAATTCGATATTAGCATTCATTCATCAATATGTTAACTGGATTGAAGATCATCTTCTGTAGTTGCTTGCCATATTGTCAGAAGTGGTGGCCCCTCAGGGGGATATAACTTGTATTTATGGGAATGAGCGTTCCATCGGAAAATGTGAGGTCTCGAGCCGCAGGTTAAGTAGGCCTTCTTTTTGTTGGAATGGAATAGGCGTTTTTTAGCTTCGGACTATCTTTTTTTTGGTTCACTGCTGTTCTGTTTTTCAGCTCCAAATACTTCCTTGTTCAACTTATGTCTTCTTTCATGAACTTATTTTTTCAACGTACTGTTTTTAAGCACAGAGGATTTTGCGTAGAAACACATCTTGTGAGCACCTTCCCCTAACTCCATACTAAATGGTGCATTTCTCTTTGCTCTCTTGGGGACGCCTTTGTTCTGGTTAAGGGATCTGAAACTTATCTAATCTGATTTAAGTGAATGATTTAATGAAGGACTACGTAGCGAATATATATCAGTATGTGGTCTTTTAACTGCAAATTTCAAGCTAAGTGGGGAACGGAATGAGTTTATTCAGGTTTGCTAACTTCATATTTTACGGGATGTTTCTTCTGCGAGTGACATATTCTTCCCAAATACTTGAATTACACCTAATAAGCGTAGAGCCCACTGCAGCTAACCCTAACCCAGTCAAGCATCCCATTGAATAGCAAAGTGGAGCAGAAAAATGCTCAGGCGCTTCCTTATGGCTTTTCACGATGGTGTTGGATGTTGGAGACGTCGCTTGAGCCGCTGGGCAGAGCGCAGGTCTCGCATGACGCAGGCCGCCCTTATACCGTCCTACGCTCCGGCCGACCCTCTAATTTACTCCAAACACGCGGCCATTCTCTAATCCAATGGATCCTCCAGCAAAGCTCGCCGTAAACGGGGTTTGATTTAATGTACGCTATGAAGAGGAAGGTCCACTTGTGTCAGTGACCTGCAGCTGTGAGCGTTCCAGTTCTCTGCCGCATGACTCAAGGTACACCGTCAGTAACTTTTCGATTTTAAAATATTTTATAAAGGACAATGGACTAAATATAAAAGAAGGTAATCTAATGAGCATCCCCAAAACAGTTTTGATGAGCTAAGCCTTCCATTAACGGCTAAGCTACACCCTGTTTTAGGCTTATATAGTCAATATAAATAGTTCCTGTCGAATAGATTTTTCTGACTTTTTATTAACGTATTAATTTTTTTCACGGTTTTTGGATATTTGTGGCGTACTTCTTGTTTCTCCTCACACAGGATCTTCCGTAATTTTAGTCACAATGTTTTTCTCATTTATTTTATGTTTGATCGTTTAAAGTTTGAATAATGATCAACGAATTGAAATCATTCAGACTGTCTTGTTTCAGTTTAATTTGGTAGGAAATGTTAGTTGCGCACGGAAGTATTTATTTAAAAATCATACACCTGAATGAGTTTCAGATCAACCAAGGTGTATTCAAAAGGTGTCGGCAAGTAGTGAGATGTCGCGAAAAAGTAATAACGGAACATTGCTTCTCATGATTGTCATTGTTATCGCAGCAACTATGAAGTTCCTCTCACGTTCAATTATGAAAAGAACAACAGGTTGAAAGGAAAATAATATCGTGTTTTGTAGAATGAGGGCTAGAGTGAATTTGTAACAGTGTGACCTATCATTATTTTTCAGGAATACTGCATCAATTAATTAAATTAGTTTCTTTTTAATTTCGAAAATGATGGGAAATCTTGCCTAATAATAATACTCTTGGTATTTTTTAGGCATAAATTTATATATATATATTTGTTTAATGTTCGCTTCTTCCGTCTCTCTGTCACGCTCGTAAGGAAGCGTAATGACCGTATCTGTGATTCGAGTTTCACCAGTGCACAAGTACAAGAATATTTTAATCGCAAGTACTATCAGGATGGATAGATTTGTTTGCCATCCACATTAGGAAAAATTTATTCAAGGAACATAATGAATCCCGTCATTTTACACGGGCGCCGTGGACACTAGTAATATAAAAAATCATGAAGTTTAAATTCATCGAAGATTTCCTATAATAGTTTTGTTAGAGCGCAACGCTTCAACCTCCATATTCTGATTGCGTTCTTCCTTTTGATTTTCATTTGTTTTTCTACCACTGGACTGTTAGGATCATCTTCTGGTGGCATCGCAAGAAGAGAATGAAAGCGAATTAGGTTGTTTAACATAAAAATGAATAAAGTTTGACCAACGTTTATTGTTACTGACAGGTGTAGTAGGATTTTACAAATAATATTCATGTTGACAACAAATATGTATTATAGGCATAATTTCTTTAAATTTTTAGTACAGACTCCACAATCGAACGCAACGATGTTCCTCTGTGATGAAAATAGTTTCTGCTTATCGTGTAAATGTTTGACTGTTTCTGAGTAAAAATTTTTCCGTTTTAAAATAACAGGACACTTAAATGATCGTGGATGGAACACAATTTCCTCTCCGAGCCTAGCAGCTTCTCGTGGATTGTTGGGAACATTCTCCTCCCTGACACGTTCGTATGCAGACGCGGAGACGCTTATGACCGCAGGGTGTTCAGGGTCTCGTGCCATGGTCAAGGGATTTAAATCGATCGTTTGTTGTGCAGTACGTGATTGTCTTCCATGATCCTTCATGGCGTAAAATTTAATTCAGCGCTCTTCAATGTTTCATTATATCGTAAGAAGAAGGACCTTATTGCGGCGTCATGTACTGGAAATGTCTTTTCCATCTCTCTGTTTTACATTTAGTGTGTTGAAAATTACTGTGAAATCTTTCCCAAAATATAATGAGTCCTTGGAGTCGGAGTAGAAAGACGAACGGCGTCTACCATAATGTAAGTTCGCAATAATGTGAGCTTTTGTGTGACAAAATAATAGATAGGTATTTTTCAGCACGAACTCGTAATTAATTTGACGGTACTCGTAATTAGTGGGTATCGTCAATATAAGACGGTGATGAAAACTTAGGTTTTGAGTATCTAACTAAGTGAGGTATGCATATTGAAATGCAGGATGCGCACTGTCCAGTCGTAAAGAATATCCTGTAGGAAAGCTTGTATTAAGGGGGACAACCCAGCGATTTTTAAATTTTGATCCGATTATTTTGAAATTTGGCCAGTAGATGTATTTCTTTGAAAAAAAAAGATATGTACTCGTGTAACTTTTTCGATTTAGGCCTTAGTTTTCTAAAAAAAATTCAAAAATTGTTTTTTAAGTTCAATTTTAGTGATATTTAAAAAAATAGAGGTCAGTGAGTTTTCATGCTAAGAAGAAAACAAAGACAGTTTTGAAATCCCTGGAACATTTATAAAAAACTAAAACCCTTCGATTTTCCAATTTGGGCAATTACTATTGTTTATCACAGTTAAAAAAAAAATCGTATATTTTAGTTAGTGATTAGAAATTGCACTTCAAAAGAAAACAAAATGAAAATAGAAAATTCAAGCATATCAAGTTGTTTGCAATGCTTCAAGGATTACAAAACTGGCGTTGAATTTGTTCTAGCATACTAACTCATTGACTTCCATTTTTTTTTAAATATTACTAAAAATGAACTAATAAACAAATTTGTGAAATTTTTTCAAAAACTAAGGCCTAAATCGTAAATTTTACACGAGTGCAATTCGTTTTTTTTTCAAAGAAATACATGTACTGGTCCAAATTTTAAAACAACCAGATCAAAATTTAAAAATCGCTGGGTTGTCCCCCCGCAATGCTCTGAACACAACAGTGGCTGAGTAGCGTGTCTTCAATTAATATCTGCACACGACCAGAAGAGTGTCAGCGTCCCACAGCCATTCTGTTCAGTGCAGCGTTTCAAATCGACAACTTGAAGTAGTCTCTGAGCCAAGTATGGACCGTGGTCAAATAATGACTTCTCATCAATCATTCAGTGACCCATTGCTTGATTTGTGCCGGGGTTCTGTTAGGTGCGCACTGGGCTGCGCCGTCTCAGGTTAGGCGCATCAATTTTGTGTATTTTGTTCTACGTCGTAGCTCTTGTCATTCAGGGCATAAGTCAGCTTCATTTGTATTCTTCAGAGTCTCCCTGTGACGTACGTTGTTCTCTGCAACCCATTCTCTGTCTTCCCATCTAGTGTTGTGCTTGCACGGGCAAACGGGAGTTTTTTTTACTTGTTTCTCATTGATCAATCGCATGTTTCGCTCATTCGTGGGCTCATATGTTGCTTAAGGACGCTGAGGTTCAACGAGTCGACAACTTTCATCTTCGGCAGGTTAAACGCGACTGCGCTCTTTCATCAGAACATGACATTGCCTGTAGTCAGAACGGAAATGCTTCACGCTGTTGTGGGTAAAAGGAATTTAAGCTTGCGTAATTTTAGGGGCTTGCTGTGGAGCGCAGGGCAGCACCGTTAGAGCTACTAACGCGACTGGAGCTGCGTGCGCGGGACTTGGGAGGATAACTACCCGACATGCATTAAGGTCCTAGAATCGTCGCTGATCTTCCGCATTGTGTTGGCCTGTCGTGAACCACGCGCGTGCGAGGGTTGTGAGCGACTACCTACCTGCCTGTTCAGCGTACGATGCCCTTTGCTCTCTTTTGAATTTCGTGGGCCAGCTTTGTGTTTCTGTGATATAATTTCCTTTTTAATCTTTTCTGTTAGATCTTGTTCGAGCTTTATTTGCGTTAAACTTCTGTGAGACGAGAGTTTGAAAATTATGACCCCTTTTCTTTTGAAGAACTTGAAATCAACTTTTGCGATGTAAGATTTTCGTTGGACACTCTTTGTTGAGCCCTGCTGTCTCGGCAGGTTTACCTAGCTCTTGCGTTGCGAGAGCCGTTAAGTGTGAGTTGTTGGTCGAGACGACGCTGCGGTTCCTCTCGGGACAGTCTGTGTATTCTGGAGCCAAGCTCTTCTTCAATGCGACCGGGTGACGAGGAAATCTTTTTTCAGCCGGGTTGGAGAGGTTCAGGGCGATGGTGTCCGCTGCTGTCGTCGCCACTCGGCATTTCGGAAATGCTACTCCAAACATGGATAAAGATCAACCGTTTGGCTCGGCGTTAGGTGCGCGAGACGCCCGTTTGTTGCCCCTCCTTCCGTACTCCTGGTCATTTGTTTCACTCTCCTCGCCTAGGACCAGTTTTTGTTTGATTCTTCGACGTTCTCCTGAAGTTGTTCTTCCATTTTATAGCTGTAATTGATGTCCCCTGTTTTTTGGGCCTTGTAATTATAATAGAGCGATACTCTCGTTAAATACTGCAAAAACGAGACTCTACTTCCCAACTTTTCAGGTTATATGATTTTTATATGATGTATAGAATACACTCCCTCCGGGAGATACAACTGTCGTATCTATGGGAATTAGCGCTCTTAACAGAACATTTGAGGTCCCACACTTAGGGTTACGTTGGTCATCTTTTTTGAAGGGAAAGGTGTTTATTGTTTGTTGTGTGCCATTTTTTTCGTCTCACTGCTCTCCTGGTTTTCAGCCCCTCTAACTTTCTTCTTCAACTTAAATCTTGTATCATGGTCTTCCTTCTCAACTTGCTGTTTCTATGTGCTAGGGATCGTGTGTGGGAACACACATTGCGCATAGATTCCGCATTTCCTAAACTCCATAATAAATGATTCCTTCATCCTACCTGTTTTTGGAACACCTTTGCTGTGTTTAGGGGGCTTAAACTAACTTATTTGATGAAATCCTATGTTTTATAATGTACTTGAAGTTAGTGCACTATTTTGGCTTAGTTTCTATCTGTCAGAAAACTATATGCTATCAATATTATTGCGTTCTTTCGCTTTTATCCTCCCGTCTTACTTCTTCAATAGTAGTGCTCATCTTCTTTACTGGTGTTATATAAGTTTCCACTGTAATTTCACTTGCCTATTTATACGTTTGAGGTCGCATTTTTGGTTTTAAGGACTCCAAACACTGTGTGGTTTGTATTTTTGTGGCCAAAAATTGTAAAGGAATCTCATTACTTATATCAGGTTTCTGGTAAAGTTTTGATTTGGTATGTTGTGATTTGAACACCTGTCGCTGTATTACGAGACTATTCATCTTAATTTAATATTTGTGTGATTTAGTTTACCAAAGAAATGTACTGGACGGGTTTCTCATTTCTTATTCGGTGCCGAAACCACAGTTTAGAACTTTTACGGTGCCATTCATCTGAGCATTCTGTCTCCTGTGTGTAAGTGCAGTGATATCTGGAAAGGAAAACTAGGCGTTTCTTGGTCAATATTCCCTTTAATACCATGGTATATAGATATAACTGTTCGTGATATGACCTTAATATGACTTTGAATTAGCGTAGTATTATACCTGTGTAACAATGAACCGTAATATATCTTTGATTCTCAAGAATTTTCAAGTGTGTGTAAATTATTCCTGGCCACTATACGAAAGTTAAAGACAAAAAATTAGGGGTTGATTATTTCAAATCGAAGTAAAGTACTGGAATGTACCATAATTTTTGATTATTCCAAATTGAAGCGTTATGTTATTACTGGCTTTAATTTTGAATTTTTCACGCTAAAGTTGAGTTACGGAACGGTTGAGCTACTATGCTTCATTTCAATTATCTTTGTCTCCCACATTCGTCCATGCAGAGTGCTGAAAATAATTGCCATCGGAGACGGTGCTTCTGCGAACATACGCTAAGTTCTGAGCTGTACTTGAAGGTGTGCCAGTTGTGCAACGTCCTATACTGTATTTTGGAAATTATCACTCCTCATTGCTTCTGAGAAAAAAATTTCATCGCTAGCATAGGAGTTTTTAGAGCTTGGTCTATTCACAGGTAGGGTCTATATTTTCTTTTCGTGGTCGGAGCTTGTGTACCGCATAACATCTTAACTTGCGTGAAAGTTTTCTCTTTCGTTTGTTTTTTCTTTTGGTTTCATTCCGCGCTTTTAATCCCTCAACTCTTGGAGTTACTTCTTTTCTCTAGCCTGTGTGGCCAGTGCCGCCTCCTAATAGACTGAAATTTAGTGCCCTTCTAAAAATTGTATTAAAGCTTGAAACATCCATAAATTTGTCTCGATATGTGAGGACCGCTCTAATTGAGTACAAATGCAGGTTAACCCTTTAACGCCCCAGAGGACACCAGTGTCCTCTTTCAAAATTCCCCTTCAATATATTTTATTTCTTATTCAATTAGTTCCCTAATGTGTTCTTTGAAGTTCTCTGCCGAGTGGCAGTTCTTATCCCATCCTGATATCGGTGACTGCCAGATGCGAGCGCCAGTTTAGTGACGGTGGTTGTGTTAACGGTAATATGAGTACAAAAATTCGGACGTTAAAGGGTTAAGAAATGGTTTGTTGTTGAAAATTTGTAGTAGTAATTGCAATGGCAATAGTAACATTTATCAGCCGACATTCCTTCATCAATGTTCAGAAATATTTCTTCGGTTTTTGATAAACTTAGCGCAAAGCGGCTGTACTACTGTTGGTTCACCTCCACATCACCCTTGCGTTGTTTTATGTAAAATTTTTTTACTATAATTTCCGTGGTAATTCTTGTAGACTAACATTGCGGACGAACAACGTTCATTATTAATCCTGTTGCTAGTGAAATTAGGATCAATACGCGGACTTATCGAGCCCAGTTACTCTGAAATAACAAGATTTTAACGAGCTAGAGACCGCTGCGTATTTTAATTACGTTCAAAGATGGACATGTTTTCAGTTCGTGTTGGTGCCATAGGTTTTAATGAAAATGGATTAAACGAAAAAAGAGGAAATCAAGAGCGTTATTGAAGTTTTTTATATAAGGAGGAGAGAAAAGGTAAAAAATCGGAGAAAACTGTTTCAAATGATTGTTTGGCAATTGAAATTTAGTGTTGTTACCAGTAGTCGCTTGAATAGTTTTCGCGGATGTGTAATTGAAGTTGTTTCTTGCGTTTTTCATCCGTGCTAACTTCTGCTGCAGTATATTTACGTTATTTATAATATTACAAGAAATATTACAAGAATTTGTTTAATGCCGGAGGGATTCATTTGGATGCAACAAGTGGGAACAGTTTTTTGCCGAGCATGAACTATTTCCTAATGAGAAGGAAATCTGTAAATATTTTTCTCCAGTTCTTTAGTACATACTATGTAGTTCCTCTGTGATTATCGCCTCAACTGAAAGAAACCAGAGTCAAGTAAACCTCGAATATTGAAATTATAAGCAAAACAGGCGCATTACATGAACTAGTATGACAGGAGGAACATCGGAGCTCGTTGGAGCTCTAATATTCAGTGTGTTATGAGGCTGGCACTGGTCGTGTGTGGGTAAACCGGCCCCTATGAGGAGATGCCCACCACGCCTTGTCCTGCCCACACCTACGCTCCTAATGCTATTGCCTTCCAGCGCTCGTGTGTCGGCCTTAATTTACGGCCTCGTGCACGCTGCTTATCTTGACGAATGCAAGGAGTTTTTCACTTAGGCTTCTTACATTGGTTCTCTGCCCTTTATGATGTGTTTTCGAAATTGAATGCTCAGAAAAGTGTACCATCGTTTGGGCCACAAAAATAAACAAATTAAAATATAACAAAGAATGACATGCTTCTTTGTTAAAGTTCGTTTTTTTAACACATTCACTGCAACACATTCACTGCTTGGTGAACAACCAAGCGGCTGACCATAATGCGGATTACCAACCGGTAGTCACAAGCTGTATTTATTTGTACGTCACTCAAAGCCAGGCAATAGCACTTTTCAATGAATTTTTATCCAGTTGAAAGTTTTATGCTGAAACTGAGTTTAGAGTTGAATCTTTAATTTCAACTTGACCCGCCGCAGGTAATTTAAATTTTATTCTGAATGGTCTTGGTTGGGAAGACCACTACAACAAGGCAGGACACTGCGCACTAGAGCAGTGTGACGCGTTTCGCATGTCGACGCCAGGGCGCTTGTTTACATCGCTCGCTGTGACGATAACACTCGAACGAGATGCGATAGTCTCCCCCAGACAGTCCTGTGTTGCGTTTTTTACTCTGGCTTGCACTTGCCTTCATTTCTTTTTCGTCACTACCGTGTCTTCACCGAACTCAATTGTTCCCTGCTGTCATTTTCTTGAAAAGTTCAACTTTTCATTTTACTGTGCTAGCTTTTCTAGCTTTTTTAAAACGTTTCTCCGACTAAGTTGTGGTGTTACGACGTAGAAACTGCTCACTTTCGTGAAGATTGTATCGATCTCTACTTATCTAGAACTTTTATTAGTCCATCGTGAATTTATTACGTTGCTCTCATTAGGCTCTTTCTTGATATCTCTATTGTAACATTTTGGATCATACCTCATTGTCAAATGGGAATCTTGAACTATCAGAAGGAAATATACCGTAGTATCCTACTTCGTCCTCAGATGATGTTTAGTTGTGTATTTTGACATCTTCTGAAGTAGTCGAAATCCTGTAATGTAGATAGTCGCTACAGAATTACCCTAGCGTGAGTAGGGTGCTGAAGACGGAGCGTGTGATTTTATTTCTTGTAGCTATGGATGAATCGTTTATTTTCAACAATCCCTGGGACAAATTTAAAGTCCCAAACTGAGTATTAGGTTAGCTATTTTGTGGTAGGTTATTAAGTAGGCTATTTTAATAGGTTTTTTTTTCTATTAAGGACCCCCTCAGGGGGATACAACTATTGTATCTATGGGAATTAGCGGTCCCAGGGGAACCATGTGAGGCCCCGAGCTAAAGGTTAGGTAGGCTTCCTTTTTGTTGTAATAAAATAGGTTTTTGTTTTGTTGCGGACCATCTTTTTTCGGTTCACTGCTGTCCTGTTTTTGAGGACCTACTACTTTCTTCTTCAAGTTTTTTCTTGTTTCATGAACTTCTTTCCTAGCTTACTGTTTCTGTGCACCTTGTGCATAGATTCCGCGTTCCCTTAACTCCATACTAAATGGTGCCTTCCTCTTTTCTCTCTTGGAACATCTTTGTCGTGGTTAAGGGAGGCTTAAACTTTCTTATATAATAATAATAATAATAATTCTATTAAGGACCATCTTTTTCGGGTCATTACTGTTCTGTTTTTTAGCACCTACTACTTTCAATATTCATTGTTTCATAAACCTCCTTCGTAACTTACTGTTTTTGTGTGCTAGGGATCTTGTGTGGGAACACCTTTCTGCATGGATTCTGCGTTTCACCTCTACACTGATGGTACCTTCATCCTTCCTTTCTTTGGGACACTTTTGTTGTGGTTTGGAAGGCTTAAATTAACATAATTTCAATCTTACAACCACAGTACCATGTTGATACAGACATTGTGATGAGTTCTACGAGCAGAGCTTGGCGTAGAACATGTTTTGGTCGAAATAAATACGCATTGAATTCGTTCTATGAATGGATCCCATTGCCTTCTCGGAGCAAATCCTCGCATGTTGTGCGGAGTGTATAGCCTCTTAAACGGCGCGTGGGTTTCAATCGGGGGCGTCTCCTCCCTTTTCACCGCTACCATGATAAGAGCTCTATTATGAACGAGTCTTTCTTTTGTTGTGTTACTGATATTAGTGTACACGCTTTCTTCTCCTTCTCTCTTGGCGTGAGCTACTGAAGCAGCGCATCGGATGCTGAAGTGTTTGATCGTAAATTAAGATATGCTCCTGCCCACCAGCCGTTATTCAAGCGTGAACTGTTGAAGCGCCTGCGTGTTAACATTAGTTCATTTTGAGGGTCTCGTGTAAGAGTACCTGCCTCAGCCTTCATCTAAATTTAAATCACTCGGAGCTCGGGCTTGTGCGGTGCCCTTATTTGCTTCATTATTTTTGTTCTTGCAAGTGCTATGACTTATATTCTCTCAAGTTTGTCCTTTTCAAACTGCAAGCGTGGGTTGTACAGCTCCATCTTTAGATTATATTAGAGTAAACATTCGTGTTGATATATCTGCACATAGCGTGTTCGTGTCAGCTAGGCTCTTCAGACAAGAATGTTATCAGTTGGCACAGGCCTTGATCTGCGGTCCGCCTTGCTTCACTCGCCCTCCATAACGGTGTTGCTGGTCGTGCGCTCTCACTCGACTCGCACAACACCGATGAATGGGCAACGAGAGGCTCTAAATACGGCAGGCGTGTCCTGCTGTTTCCTTCGAAGTCTAACTTGACCATGCCTCAGAAACACCCTTTCTTCCTTCAGAATTCGACTTTTCTATTTTAACGCTTCAAATCGTACGTTCAGTTGACCAAACCAGTTATCGTCTGTACACAAGGTTGCAAAATAGCTCACTCGGCCATCGGAATTTAAAAAATTGAAGAAATTACTACTGATAAAGTGACAAATGGCTGCCATAGCGCTTCATCCATTTCATTCATGGATGGTAGCAGGCCAACTAGCGAGTACCGGCCCTGTTAAGGAAGACCAGTTGGGCTTGCAGGGTTCAGGTCCAGCGGTTGCGGCGCTAGGCAGGTATGCAATGGGTGGGTGTTGGCTGCGTTACCAGTAAATTATTGCGTCTCAATGGGGTGTGGATTGTCTCTATCAATCGCGCCCGCGGTTCACAAAACAGAGCTCACTTTTGTTTTTCTTGCGCTCACTTGCTGTGTGATGGCTATAATTAGGGGCCGTGTTGAATAATTGTTACTGCTCATTTGGGCCCGCGCTCGCCGATCTTGAAGCACCTGCTCTAGCGAGGCCTGCCCGTCTCGCGAGCCGTCCATCTGATCTCGCTCACCCACGGTGCAGCGACGCCCATTACGGCTGTCTTGCTGCTCTACTCTGCTTCTACTATCGCAATTATAAGCTAACCATGACGAATTGAATATTTTGGAGTCTGTGCGTCGGTGCTCCATGTAAAACAAACCATTTTTGAATCGAAATAGATGGACACTTCACTACGGTGGTTGATCATTGCAGGTAGCATTATTTATTCTGATGACGCAAGTCAAGCTCATTTGTTACTACTATGCCGAGCTTTGAAAATTGGTGTTAAAATCCTGGGTGCGTGTGTAAAACGTCACGGAAATATTGTTTGTTTCCTTGGATTTGTAATGAATCCTTTCCGTTCGTGATACTTGAAATGACGAGCACCGCAATTTTAAGATTTCAGACTCACGTTTCAACTTCACGAAAGCCGCTGTTAAGATTAATGTGCGCACACATTGACGTGCTTTCTCGCACTCTAATAATATTTCGTGGGGAGAGTTTTCGGATTGTCCTTCATGGACATGACTTTTTTATCCACTTTTCTGTTATACTACTTTTTGTATATTTTGTCAGATCTTCTGTTTAAATTTGCATCCATTTATTGGTTGAAGAATATTGTTCACCATAAATCCACTCTAGCTATCCAAATGAGTGTATTTTAAGTACTTCTTTGAGTCAAGTATTTATTCTAAACCTATTTTGTGGCCGTCGTCACACGTACTGAGCGTTGCATGAAAGAACGCCGTTGAATGATATCGTCATGGTATTTTAAAATTCCCGTTCCCCTTATTCCCCCCTCAGGGGGATACAACTGTTGTATTCCCCCCTCAGGGGGATACAACTATTGTATCTATGGGAATTAGCCCTCCCAGGGGAAAAATGTGAGGGCCCGAGCTGAGAGTTAGTTAGGCCTTCTTTTTATTGAAATAACTGTTTTTTTTGTTATGTTAAGGACCACCTTTTTTCGGTTCACTGCTGTCCTGTTTTTCAGCACCTCTCACTTTCTCATTCAACTTTTATCTTATTTCATGAACTTCATTCTCATCTTTCTGTTTCTATGCCCCTTCTGCATAGATTCCTCATTTTCTTATCTCCATACTAAATGGTGCCTTCCTCCTTCCTCTCTTCGATACGCTATATTTTTGTAGCGGTTAGGGAGGCTTAAACTAACTTATAATCTAATCTAATCTAATCCCCTTATTCCACACTTGATGAGGATCCCTTCCTCCTTTTTCTATTGAGACACCTATGATGGGGTTAGGGAGGCAGAAGCTAACTTAATCTAATCTAACCTAACCTAATCTAATCTAATGTAATCTGAGTGAAGCTTATACTGGATTTTCGAAAAAACAGGTATTTTCGAAATCATGATGAGGTAATGCAAACTAGCTCATAAGGTGCCGGTACTGATGATGAAAGTTCCGGCCTTGTTAAGAGTGGCTATTTCTTTGTTTACGTGAAATCACCAGTTTGTATAATTGTGTTTTTTAAGCTTACATATCCTCTCAGGGGGTTACAACTATTGTAAATGTAAAATTTAGCTTTCAAAGGTATGTGAAGTCCCGAGCTAAAAGTTAGGCTAAAATATAGATTTTTTACTTTGTTGCGCACCTTTTTATTCGGTTCACTGTTGTCCTGTTTTGCATCACCTACTACTTCTTCAACTTTCATCTTGTTTCATAAACTTCTTTCTCAACTGCCTGTTTCTCTGCACCTAGTGCATAGATTCTGCGTTCCCTTCCTCCTCCTTCTCTTCGAAACGCTTTTGTTGCGGTTAGGGAGATTTGAACTAACATCTAATCTAAGTTGAATTATTCAAGATATCATGGTTTTTGATTTCCTTTTTTAATGGGTTCCTTTTTTTCAGGTAAGTGATCACGCAACCCGGCCTCTGCCTCTGCCTCTAATTCGAGCTCCACATGATTTGTGAGTTGAAATTCTAGAGAAATGCTTTATTTTTACGATCCGATTCTTTTTTGCCTTATCTGTGTTAATGAACATCAGTTTTTTTCCTGAACAAACTCTCATATGTAACTTGTACTGGCATGATGATGTTAGGAGGAATCATTTAGTTGAGCTCTGAGCCCACCAGCGGCCGGAGTGTGGTGCAGCTGCTATGCAGTCGATGTACCAAATTATGCTCCTGCCATCAGCAGGATTATTGGCACACCCTCGCCTTTATGGGGTTCTGCGCCTGTTATTTAATGGACGTAGCGCGTCGTGTGTGAGCGGCTCACCCCCCGTACTCGAATTTAATGATCGTTTTACGGATGTTTAACGCTTGCTCCATGTCTGTTTTATTGCTCATTTCTGTTCGCTGATTCTCAATATATTTGTGGCCGTTGTCACACATGCTGAGCGTCGCATGAAAGAACGCTATTGAATTATATCGTCATGGTGTCCTCATGTCACGGATATTTGTTAAAGTAAACGGTTGTCGCATGCATTTTTATGCAAGAATTTCGAATCATTTTACGGTATTTGAGAAATGACGATTTGTCCTTCATTATATGCTATAAGTTAACCTTCTTGTTTAGTTGTGAGATGCTTTCTTATTTTTAGGCATCGAAGCTGCCGTTGTTTGCTTATATTGCTGATTTTTATTTAGCTGGTTATATTTGCGTCACTCAGAGGGGCCTTACTATTCGCTTGAGCTTTTCACCACATCGCTATGTATTACTGCTGCTGCATGACTTTGCTGTGGCTTTCATGTTTGGATTGTACGTCATCTGTCGACAAGGTATAGCCGACGCTTATCACCCGACCAAGCGTTCAGATTTGTTTGTCCGCTGAGCTTGCGTCCTTGACTAATTCTGCTGCTTGATCATGAGCTCAGACATCAGGGCGGAATTGTGCTGAGCTCTGCGGCGCACTTTTTTCACCGCCTGAGATAGCATCAACTGCGATGCTGAGCCCAAAATTAGGAGCCTAGATGCTGTGTCCAGATCTGAGCAGTGCTGCCTCCTTGATTGTTTTGCGCTTCGCCTGGTTTCAGCATCTTTGTATGATTCATGTCAGATTTTAGAACCCTCGGTAATAAACCTTGTGGAGATGTCCAGCGTTTTCCTGTTTGAGTGTTTAGTTTGTAGTATCTGTCTCCACTAAGTTGTCATAACAAGGATGAGTTTTGTGCGCATATCTCAGTGCCTATGTCATGACAGCACTTCTTGTTCGTGTGTGAAACGCACAAGACCCGTGTTACCTTTCATATTGAGTATAACTTGTTACTATGCTTGTGTTATTTTTGGAGACTGGGAGCTAGCTGTAATTCGTATTTATTTGCGCGGAAGGGTGATGCGTTAGCCTGATTTTTATGGGTCGTTTAAGAGCGTGACTGATGTGCGCAATAGAATGCAATATGACTCTGTGTGTCTGCAGGGATCGTGGCAATGATGATTTATTGCACCCCGCGCCAGTCCGCGGCCTCTCTGATGACACGGAGCAGGCTGAGCCCGCGCCGTTCCTGTTGAGTTTGCTTCTGCGCTCTCTGTAAGCACTATCGTCTTCTTCTGCTGTAGTAATCAAGTTCGAGCAAGTGTATCTGGCATTTGAACTTAATTAAACGATAGTTTCCATCAGTTTGCGAGAACTTTGATTTGGAGACTTTTTGTGCTCACTTAGGCGGCGATCGATGAGTCGGTGCCGTTTTATTAGACCTGGAGCGTCATTTACGTAATTTATCTGAGTGGTCTCGCCTATTTCTGTGTTCTACATTGTGTACTTGCTCAACTTGTTCGTATGTTGTGAACTTTTCTACAGATCAGTTTACGATTGTGGCTGCTGTCCACCATGCATTTCCCTCGTTGTCTTATCTTCCATAAATTGGGGGTGTCGAGCGCACCTGTCAGGGGCATTGAACGCATTCTTACGCAAACCTGCTCGCGGACTCCAATTGGGCATTTTACATTAGCGATCGTTTTATTCCCGAGGCTGGATGTTCGTTTTGTGGCTGCACTCAGGCTTCATTCACGTGTTTATCTAAGGAATGTGTTGGTGTGGACGTCCTTTAATGAACTCAGCCAATTCTGAAGCACTAATGCGTTGTTTGGAGGTAGGACATGTGCACTTATGCTGCCGCACGACTCCAACACACAATAATATACTGTTCGTTTCTTTATATGGGCGATCACCGCTGACGTCACGTACAGGGACGCGTTTGGAATCTGTGCCTCATGTTTCATTTCTGAAGTTTTCCTTGGATGTGTCTGTGGTTGGAACCTGGCGTTAATTTCAGACTGAGTTGAATCGCTTGTTGTTCCGCGTTTTTATACATGTAGCTCTGTCATACGGCTGCTACTGAATTATATTACGATTACTTTTTCATTTTTCGTGTAACAGTTACAGGTGCGAGCAACGTATCTGTATGTTGTATACGTTGATGAATTCTGCTAAGAGATTAATGGGTGCTGAATATTTCTGGATTACTCGGCGACCCGAGGTATTGCGCTTATAAAAGCTTTTGGAAGCTGTGTGCTCTTGTCCAACATTCTATATCTGTGCAGAAAATCAACATCCTGACAAAATAAAAATTTTAAACGAGGAAGCTCAAGGCAAGTTCGTTCATCTGTGCCTATTAATTTGGTTTCCATTATAGGAGCGAATAAAGTCTACCTTTTCTTTCGATGTCACTGATAGCACCATACTCCATCACACTTCTGGGTGTTTCAATATTCTTACCGTTTGCTTTGCGCACATCACTGCGGCTACAAACAATTTCAAAGCAGACCTAGTCTAACTTTTTCTCCGGAACATGCATTTTTTCGCCGCCCCAGCGATTTAATTACTTGGGCGGCGAAAAACATGTATGCAGGCGGCGAAAAAGTAAAACTGGGGAGCGTTACTAAGCTAAAAGTACTTCCGTCACGGTATATCGCATTTTGTCACTGCTCGCATTTCAAATTCTTATTTCTTTCAGAAATTCTTATGTTTGTCTTTCATGGTTTTAGTGAAATAGGACTTCTTGGCGGCTCATTAATATTGAGCTGATATTTTCTAATCCTTCTGCAGTCGTAGCTAGTTCATTCTCACAGCGACATTTTTGAGATTTCTTTTTTAGAAAGGTCGATCATACGCTGTGGTTGAATTTGATGTGGCTTCTCGTTTTAGAATTTGGTTAGTCCATATAAAAATATTATTAGAAGCGAGCCTTTAAGCACAGCTTTCTTGATAGTACGAAACGGAAGGGACCGGATGACTTTCCACAGGGCTTGAATGAAAATCTGAGTTACCTGCTCGTGTGCTGCTACGCGCGTCGCTGATATATATGCGACAAAACAGGGTACTGGTATTTTCTCGCATTGAAATATTTTGGTACGGTTTATTCAAGTCACTAAAAGTCTAGCTAGGAGTTTTCAAACGTGGCAACTCATAAATAGAGGCGCTGAAGAGTGGCGTACAGAAATTTTTTTTCGTGGAGTTCATGCAGCTCGCTGTAGCGTAGTAGACGCAGTAGGGCGAGGCAGGCTGCAGAGCACATATTCTTCACTAGCTTTGCCAATTTTTCTATGGTGGTAACGCCAGTGAAACGTATGCATTTGTGAAATCGTTGGTAAAGTAGACTTCTCGAGGTCACTATAGTTACCTGATGAGCGATCGTTTTCGGTTCCATAGTCAAGTTTCTCGCTATTTCTCTGGCACTCACGCCAATTCAACTCTCATGAATTTAGTCGAATATTTAAAAATATTTCTACCTTGAAAATAAGATTTCCTAAGCGTTGGCAGCGGTTAAACCCAGTCTTAAATGAAATGTTACTCGCGATGTAACTCCCTTTCATTAGCACGTTCTTACATCCACTGAGAGTTGAGTTAAGCCAGCCTTATTGTTTCAGAATAGTTTCGGGGTTCCGTGTCTCGGATGGCATTTTATTCAACAGTGCTGTTGTAGACGTCTTCCATTTCAGCCTTTCTTAGCAGCAATAATATTGCATTTTACTGCTAACTTCTCAGCAAATTTTAAATGGAAGATGCTAGTTTGTGAACAAAAATTTTCTTTCGTTTCTGTGTGGGAATAATTAATGTTTAAATTTGATATTCATTGATGTTGTATTTTCGACATTTTTATAAATTTGTCTTCAGGTTTATTGTGTTGTTTGCATAGATCTCGCGTTCCTCCAAGGACGCCCATACACAGCGTTATTCCGCATACTGAACTTAAGTCGCGTGGGTTTAGGATACGTTCAGTGTAGCAGGTCTTCCAATCTTTCCTCCCTTTTGTTTAGGAGACAGACTTCGTGGGAAGGACACCCTCAGCTCTAGTAGTTCAATGTTGACCTTGTCAATGTCTTCCCTTGATTTTTTTCCTACGATTTGCTTGTGTGCAATGAATGCAATGACATTGAATTCATTTATTATGACTGTACTGTAAAGTCCTACAATTTCGATGCATTTATACGAATTAATGTTCATTTTCTTGCTTCTTTTATTGAAAGATATGCGAGAAAAGACTGATCCTTAGCTTTTCAACGTATTGTCACTGAACGTGGTATCTTTGTCTATAATACTTTGTGTAGATACGTTTCTTGTGATCTTTTACTTGACAATTTGATCAAATGGTGATGAGTTCTGTAGATCTGATAGCATAGTGCCATTCGTGCACCTGCTTTGTATGTGGTAATTATTCTACGCCGTCTCGCTATAGTTAAACGACTACAGTGTAATTATCTTCTGACAATAGATCTATACTTCCTGAGGAAGACCCTGTTGCTGTCCTTTTCATAATTGCCTCTGCCGCCACTGGCAATTATGTCTTCTTGTGTATATGTATTCTTAGAGAGTATTCTATTCATATCATTTTAATCTTCGTGGGATCATAAACTTTAAATTTTTTGTTTGCATTGCTTTAGAAAAAACGTTATTAGCATTCATTTTCGTCATCACTAAGATCATAAATTATAAGACTCCGTTGTGCTTATTGTCCACAGCGTCGTATTTGGTGTGCCTGTCTCCCTCTGCTCAAATGAATGGCCACTAGCGCACGGTAGCTGCTCCATAATGCATAATTTTTATGTTAAAACGAAGACGCCTCCGCTCCGTCGGTCATCGAGCCTATTGGAGTCCAGTGGCGAGCTCGCGTAGGCGCGATGCTGCATGAGAAGTGCCCGCTCTGCCAAACATTTCTGCGCAGTAGTTGATTCTTGCTGATCTCCTCCGTGTAGTGAGCCGCTTCTTTTGTTGTTGGTATCCTCAGGAGCACAGGATAGGCAAAAGGTTCTAGTTTGTTAGGTTTGTCTATGCTTTTATAAAGGGGCCGGCGCTCTCAAGGGATACTGTTAGGTTACTCCAGCCATAAATAAATTCAGCCCTCCGGGGCTTATGTCTTTCTTGTTCTCTCTGCTTTTTCTATTTACCTACTTTTATCGCTATCTCTTTGGATTTTTTTCAGCTTGCTCTTTACTTCCTGTTTCTACGTGTAGGGTATCCTGTGTGGGAACACCTCTTGTGCATAGAGTTCCCGTTTCCTACAGTCCTCCTAAATGGTCCTCCTTCTTCGCTCTCTAGAGACCACTTTTGTTTGTCTAGGGAGTTTTGAATAATTATAATAACATTGATAAAGATTTATCGGCATGCAATTTCGGATGACTTGATGTGTCCTACCATATACAGCGTGAAAGTAAACGTCACTCTCTGCTACCTTGGTCAATTTTTGAGATAATCCTTTTATGATCTCTCAAATTCGCAGTCAAACGGGAGGACGTCAGTATTGTTAGAATTTATGTGCAACATTATATATTTATGTAAGTTTTTATTCGATTCCTTCTCAAAAAGATGCAACTATTGTATCAATGGAAATTAACGCTCCCAAGAGAAGATGTGAGGTTCCGATCTCGAGTTTAGGTAGTCGTTCCTTTCATTGAAATACAATAGGCTTCTTGTTTTGTTACGGACCGTCTTTTTTCGGTTCACTGAAATCCTGAATTTTCAGCTCCTATTATTTTCTTTTAACTACAAATTCCTTCCCAAATTGCAGTTTCTATGTGCTAGGTATCTTGTGTGAGAACTCACATTGTGCATAGCTTATACGTTTTCTCAATTTCATAGTGGATGGTGCCTTCCTCTTTTGGAGACACCGTTGTGGTTAAGGAGGTTTAGACTATCTAATATAATAATCTAATTTTTACTGCTATGGTATTTTTTCATTCTTCACTCGGATAGACTTTATTCTTTGCGAGGCTTTTTAGAATTAAATTATTTACTATACTTCATCCTTGACTTTACGCTTAGTTATTTTGTTCTCAAAATATTTATGCTGAGGTTTGCTGGTCCATACGAATTCTAATCTTGGAGGTGCTGCTACAAAAGGATGCAGTTTGCCGACTGCAAGAGTCCAGGTGGCATTTATTGACTTGGTAAATTAACCTTGCCAAGTCCGCGAGCTCTGCCCACGTGCGCCCGTGGTTCTGCCTTGAGAGCTTCTGCTTCTTTGGTTCCTGCTGGCGTGCCTTGAATGTTGCTCAAGTGCCGCTGTGGCCGCTTCATCTCCGACGCACGCACCGCACTTGCTGTGCCTGCATGCTCTTCGCTGCTCTGCTCATGCACCCCGTCATTTTATGTCCAGTCAATGCTAATGCGCCGCTTACTCTTTGTTTCCACTCATGCTCTTAACCTTCCACCTGAGGCTTCTGCAGTTCTCTCCCAGAGGCCTTGTGTTGGAAATTCATGCTTTTACTGCTGTGCAATTATCTTCTCGAAGCTAACTTTTTTATTCGTTAAAAAACTTATATTGAAGGTATTTTATATAATATAATTCAACCTGCCTTAGAGTACAGATTTTAATGATTTTCTGGGACTATAGAGATGTACAAAGCAGCGAAAGGTATTTGTGGCTAGTTTCATCCCCGGCTGTATCTCCAATATAGGCGTTATTGGGCCGTGTTTCTCAGTGCAGAAAATTGTGGTGAAACATGCAGTGGGCGTTAGAGACGCATCGATCATATTGCGTGGACAGCTGAAAGAAAAAAAAACAATGGTTCTCCGCCACAAGGTCCCAGCGAGGCTGGGGGTGAGCTCTGAGATGTGACGTACGCGTCGCTGAAGGCATGGCGTGCCGCGCTATACTTCCTTCCCCGGTGTCGTGGGTGCTCAAGATCACAGAGTGCTCATTCTGCTGCGAGGCGAGGGGAGCATGCGGTGTGCTTGAAGTTCAAATATATGGAACTGTAGTAATTATAGAACTTTATTTTGAGGGACGACCTTTTCTAGGCGATGAATGGCATCCCAGGACACGTTTTCTTGAGGCGTTTGTTAGGTGTCCGTGCTGCCACGACCGCTGAGTTGCGTTTGGTGACTGAGAAAGAGCCCGTCGTTCTCAACGTGGAACTGCGGTGGTCCTGTGCAGCCAAAAGTCATGCCTCTCCATTTGTCACGTGCTTAAATGGAATTATTCTGTATGTGTCCACCTTCAGTGTGACTTGTCAAATTAACTGTTTCTTTTTTTCCAATGAGTCGCCTGTACTTATTAACTTGCACACGCTGTTTGTTCTAAATTGTCTGTAAATTGTCTTTCATTGTTTATTTATCAAGTTGTAAAAAGCGTCACCCTTGGGTCTGACAAAAAAGTAGCGTCCGGGTCTATCTAGCCAGCCGACTTAACCCTTTAGCGCCCAAGTGGACTGTACGGTCCTCTTTCAAAAATAACAATAATATATTATATTTCTTATTCAATTTTTTCACTAATGTGTCCTTTGAACTTCACTGCCAAGTAGCAGTTCCTTCCACATCTTGACAACAGTGACTACCTAATGCCAGTGTCGGTTTATTGATAGTGGTTATGATAACGGTAATATGAGTATAAAAATGTGGGCGTTAAAGGGTTAAGAGACAAATCATGCCATCAGAGATGACCTCCTTACTCAAAATTTTACCTCAGAAGCGACTGCACCTTCCGAAATTAACCCGCATACTAATCATCATCATCCTCTATAAACTGCTGCCGCAGAACAGATCTGACTTTTAGAGTAGCAGGATCAGCCAGTCTCTTGGCGGATGTTCTCCACCCCTTTTCGAAACTCGGAGAAGTCATCTCCTACTGCGACTGAAGTGGCCTATAGGGCTTCTTCTTTTGGCTTCTCTCTTCGAACTTATCTTCACCTATCCGGAGAAGGAGAAGATTTGGGGACCTGCGGGAGATCTTCTGGGCAAAAATCGCTCAGGAATGTCCCAGGGCCAATTTCTGAGTTGCACCCAGACGCGATCCACGAGAACATGATCGTGTAAATCTCCGACGTGGGATGGACTTGGAGCTGGGGACGTGGAGGATAGCGAGAGCAATTTCGGCGTTACTCCTGACGACCTGTATAGGTGGGTGCATAGGTAGCCTGGACCTACTTTATGTGCCTCAGTCATCAAGAGGAATTTTCGCTCTAGCCGTATGGGAGACGACTCCATTCATTTAAGACTCTTCCGTAAAGATTTTCTAATTGCCCTTAACGCTTTTGCCCTTCTAACTTTAATTGGTTTAAATAGTTGAGACCAAAGGTTGACGCTTTCTCTAGGGTAATTTTTTATTGGTTTAGGGTAATTTAATTGTGACTAGCGGATCAGTGCTGAGCCAATAGTAATTCAGCCGTTACCTTTCTATTGAAATCCGTGTACGTCGTCACTAATGCTTATATTTTTGTCTTTTCTTTTCGCAGGAAGGGAGTGGAAGTCCGGAGGCAGGGGGGTCGAGAGCAGGAATTTTGTTTTTGCCATACATGTAATTGTTCTGGACTTTGAACTTAAAAATGATAAAACCCTTTGCCTTTTCACTCCTGACCAAGGTACTATCCTTACTAAATCTTGCGAACTGTTGTTATATTGACGATGTCTTCTTGATTACAGTTGCATTTATTTAAATGAATATATTTTGGTACGATGAAATTCTTTGTGTGTAATTCATGTATTACGTTACCCTATGCTGTCGTAGGAGTAAGGACTAGAGAGAAAGCGTAGGCGTGACCCCTCAGGGGGATACAACTATTGTATCTATGGGAATTAGCGCTCCCAGGGGGACAATGTGAGGGCCCGAGCTAAAGGTTAGGTAGGCTTTCTTTTTGTTGAAATAGAATAGGTTTTTGTTGTGTTACGGACCATCTTTTTTCGGTTCACTGCTGTCCTGTTTTTCACCGCCTACTACTTTCTTCTTCAACTTTTTCTTGTTTCATGAACTTCTTTCTTAGCTTTCTGTTTCTGTGCCCTTTCTGCATAGATTCCACGTTCCCTTAGCTCCATACTAAATGGTGCCTTCTTCCTTCCTCTCTTTACATCTCATTTGTTGAGGATAGGGAGGCTTAAACTAACTAATAAACTAAACTAAAGCGTAGGCGTGTGCATCAGCCCGCATTGCGTAATAGCGCCAGCTTAGAGGCGCACCTGGTGGGCCTGCCGTGTGCGCTGATGGATCCCTCCTCGATGTGGCTTGGCCCTCTGCTGCTGCTGCTGCTGCTGCTGCCTCCCCCACTTGCTCTCGCCTTTGCTGCTCACTTTACACCAGATTGACTTATGACGTGTAATTCCTTGACTGTGGCTTTATGCCCGAAAACTGTTGAACTACGTGGATTATGACATGTAATTCTTTCACTGCTGTTGCTTCATGTCTTCAGAAGCAATTTGAGCTATGAACTACGAATTATTTTGAACTATGACGTGTGATTCCTTAAAAACTGAGTCATGTCGAGACTTTTTTTTAGAAATGTGAAAATTTTAATTTGAAAATTTGCTCGGTCGTAAACGGATAGTTAATTAAGGGAAAGATTTCTACCTTATCGGCTCTGTCTATACTGAATCGATTTCCCCTTGGGTTATGGCGTCTTGCTTTCAAATTGGAGTAAATTCGTGATTGAAATCAATGTATGTTATTTCATATTTTCCTAGAATACATAGCGTAATTATCCTTGGGAATTCATTATTAGAAGAGTAGTATTTTAAACCTATATAAAGAATTAGTCTTTTTATCACATGCTCTGTGATTTTATATGTTAGCTAACTGTACGTTTATGCTTTCAGGATTTCTTCGAAAAATTCCAAATTTGTTTAGTGCCGAAATGGCACGTTTCAAGGGTGTGCTAAATGTATCAAAACCTTGACTTATATATTGGAGACGTTAAGACCTTTTTGAAATTATTATTTGTCTTACAAACGTACCTAATACCATTCATGCTCTAATTAGATTATACTTCGGGTTATATAACGATGTATGAATTCTTGCAGCCGTGACGGCTATCATTCACAATATTTCAAAAGGATTTTAAAAGTATATTTGCCGAAGGCAAGTGAAGTGCCTTACAAGTTTGATGCTGTTTTCTTAGTTTAAAATACAGTTCAAAACTTTCATCTAAAACAAGTGATCAGAAATGTCTTGATTTAAATAAAAAATTGCAATAAATGAATATCCTAAACATAGGGAAGAATAAATTCTTGTCTCAAACGTATACTAGTGAATCATTTATTTTTATCTAATTCCAATATAGTAACTGTGTTTTGTTTATGAAAGAAATATAAAACTATTCCGCTCCGCTCTAGACTCGACTGTATATTACTTGAGTCTATGGGGGCATTTCAGAAACTATTCCCCATCTTCCTTATGTGTAAAGTCTATTCAAAATCTATTTTTTTTGTAGATTTCTACAGTGAAATAGTTCTCCTTTAGCAAAACTATCTTGTTTGACAACGGGATTTGTGCCGCTGGAGTTGATGCTGGGTTCACATGTTATGGTTCGTGTTGAAATCCTCATACATGAAGTAAAGTAAATGGTTCATAATTGACGTGAGTGTGCAGCGATGTACCATGCTTTGAGAGAAACTCTTTATTTATTCTGTGAATACTACAATGGCAGCCAGCTATGTAGCCCCGAGTAACGGGATGGAAGTCCTGAGTGATAACTTATTACCGTGGGCAGCGGTAAGATCTTTGAGTAAGATGCAAGTTTGAGCTGTTGAAGCTCTCGAACATTACCACTAAATTTCTTCTGCAAAGCTTTCCCTATCTCATATTTAAAATGTTGACTTGCCTATCCTCATTCCGCATAAATTAATTGCATCACTAATTATTTTCAGCAATTGACAGCCCCATCAAACCGCTTTTGTTACGAACTATGTGGTTGATTGATCATGGCTTTGAATGATTTATGCTCGATCGATTGTTTTCTTGTCGATGACGGAGTGATTTAGCTGCTGCTCGTTCGTTGAGCACGGAGGTCTCGCACCCTTGCTTCACTCAGCCATTTCAGTTGTTGCTGCCTGCCTCATCATGAGCTGTTTTGATCCTGTTGGCTATCAGGAGAAGCTCCGGTGTTGTTTGTTTGTTATCCCTTAATCGAGCATTATCACGCCTCAATGGTGGCCATGATGAACCCTCCTGTCAACGAGCGGTCGCGAGAGCTTCGTTACTGAAGCATTGTTTGAGGGTGCACCTAACTCGTCCAGGCGAGCTCGGGCGTCTGCTGTGCCTCTTACTGACTTCATCACTTATTTACGCTTTATCTCTTGCCATTGAAGTCCCAAAATGGAGGCCTTTGAGAAATAGTCACCTTCCTTTGGATTCCGTTGTGTATTTTTATGTCTTGGTGTTTGTTAATGCGAGAAAAGCTGGGCGTACGCCTCAACTCAAGCCGGTTAGAATGCAGTTGCGCCCACTAGTTGTATACATGGTAGTCCGCCATTGCCATTCATGCTTTGTTGATGCCTTTTCTTTTCCTTGATCTGAAATTGATAATGCTCGTGCTCATCTCATAGAATGAATAATTTATGTCTTTTTTTAATGAAAGTCTGAAGTGTTCAGCAGGTTACCGATTATTGAATAGTTAACTTTGTGACATTTAGTTCCGACATGTCTTTCGCGAACTCTTTTTCTGGGAAACTTGTTTCATGATTTATATTTAGCGTTCTTCCGTGTTCATAGACGCTACTAGGGAGAGATCTTTCATTACCAGAACTGCACCTCACTTTACTCAGTGGTCCAGTGCTTGTATAATTCCTCAGCGTTTTCGTTTTGCCAATGAGAGTAGAAGTTAGTCCGTCATTAAATTCACCGCGGATATAACGTTTTGCTTGTGTTCGGCAAATAGCGCCCACTTCCTTGTATGGTTTCAGACCTGTGCTAACGGTGGGCCCGGGCTCTCGTTTTAATTCCGCAGCGAAGTCTTGGGCATCCATCAGATCTTTTGTCCCTCAACTAACGGTTGGCAGACACATGTGCTGCTTCTATGTGTGACATGGTCCGTATTTCGTTCTATTCGTGTTCTGCTGGTCCGTTTGTGTGTGCATTTTTACATGGCAGGTCTGCCTTATCCCCCAAATTCTTCTCACTGCAGTGAAGTACAGTTCTACATTTATTTCATTTTTGTATGTAACGTACATCGCTTTAACATACAAGAGTTTTATTTTTGTTTTGTTCAATTTTTCATGTTTCACAGCAAACGAAGCATCTTCTCCGCATGCATTCAATATTGTTCTTGACGTTTTATGAGGTTCCAATTTTCTTAACACTTTAACCGCAATTAGTTAAACTTAAGTTTAACATTCAACTCATATTTAAAGTCAATTATTGTAAACACTTTTGAAAATAGGAAACGTTAACTGGATCGTGCTTTCATTTTGCTTCTATTAAGTAATTTTGAAAATTAAGTTTGAGACAACTGGTCGGTCAGCAGCATTATGAAAATCCCCTCCGTGGCCACCGGTGGTGCACGTTGCGGTCAAAGTGTTAACTTTGTTCTCGATGAGTGTAATTTCTTATTATTCCAGTGGTAAATCAACCATGTTGTTATGAAGTAAGCATTTCGTTTGTTTCTAGGCGAAGATAATTTTTTCCTAGCATTGAATAGTTGAACTTTTGCTGCTATGCAAAGCGTCACCAAACTTTGGTATAAGGATTCATTCCTCATTCGGTCGTAATGCCTTTGGTGATTTTGCAGTTCAATTTGAATGATTGCCGGTACTTAAGTTGGCAGTTACTTCGAGAAAAGTTCTCCATGCTCAAACTTAACTCGCGCTTTATTCAGTTACAGTGGTGTGTGCTCTGCGACAATCATTATGCATTTTTTTATATTTTGACCTGATTGCTCTCGTTTTTATGGACTTGAGATTCTTGTGTAACACTTGTGTCTAGGGAGCGAGTCCATCGCGCTGGCCTGGTTTTCAGTGAGTTCCTTTCTTCATAAGTTCATTTTCGTGAGGGAAAATCTGTAAGAAAATTAATATCCATTGTTAAAATTTTTGTGGACGAATTAAAGTTTTTGTGAAAACTTCTGTGCATCGGCGGTTAGGTTGTAGGAGATAAAGTGAAGTTTTTGCACAGGAGCGAGGGTGCCTGTCAGGCGAGTCCGCGGTCTATCTCCGAGACTGACGTAAGATATTCTAAAATTCAATTTTGCTGCTCGGCGTGCAGCGGTGCAGGGGCTTGTTGAGCAAGCCGTGCTTGCTACTTACAGCTTGGTAGAGCTGCAGGAGCTGGTCCTGACTCACATTCGAAGTCTTATACACTATCATCTAACGTTTCAAATCAAGATGGAGCACGCTGTTCGGTTTAAGTTGCGGTTCTAATGAGTATTTATGTTCCTTGGTTGCTAAACGTTCCCTGCAGTTATTTCTTGTTTATCAAAATTTACTGCAATTTGCGTAAAAAAATTAGGTTACCTTCTTATTTCTATTAACTGAGGTGTTGTAATTCCACTCGATATTATATATTGGTTTTATGTTCATGTTGCCAGCATTGGTCATTTTCACCGTGAACTGATTGTGTTTCGTACAATTTCAAATGATGCTGTCTTTGAGCTTTCATAATTTTGAAAGTATCAAAAATTGTGATCATTAGTCTTGTTATCAGTGTTTCGTACAATTTCAAATGATGCTGTCTTTGAGCTTTCATAATTTTGAAAGTATCAAAAATTGTGATCATTAGTCTTGTTATCAGTGTTTCGTACAATTTCAAATGGTGCTGTCTTTGAGCTTTCATTATTTAGAAAGTATCAAAAATTGTGATCATTAGTCTTGTTATCAGTGTTTCGTACAATTTCAAATGGTGCTGTCTTTGAGCTTTCATAATTTTGAAAGTATCAAAAATTGTGATCATTAGTCTTGTTATCAGTGTTTCGTACAATTTCAAATGGTGCTGTCTTTGAGCTTTCATAATTTTGAAAGTATCAAAAATTGTGATCATTAGTCTTGTTATCAGTGTTTCGTACAATTTCAAATGGTGCTGTCTTTGAGCTTTCATAATTTTGAAAGTAGCAAAAATTGTGATCATTAGTCTTGTTATCAGTTGATTTCAAACTACATTTTGTGGCAGCGTGCACAAGATCTCGAAGATGAATTGGTCAAACTACAAGTTACGTTCTTTACTGGCGATTCATTTCTTTATTTGAGTCCATGAGCGTACTGAATGCGAAAAATTTCTTACGAAACTTGTTCTCTGGTGTTTATAAGCAAATTCACTGGCACTGTCCGATGAGAATGACTCGCTGACCGCGTTCGTGTGCCGGTCAGTGTGATGCACACGTGAAATCTAGCGAAAATTTCAAATTTAGGTCTAAATTTGTAAATCTTTTTGAATCAGTTATTTTATTAGCTTTAGCTTCCTAATTCATGACTGAAAAACTCATGTATGTGAAATTTATCTGTGTGCTCACCTCTTGATAGGAAATATTTCTATAGGTAGCGTGTTCTTGAATGCAGACGCTTTACGTTCGTAATGTAGATGAGTTCGATATCTGAGGATGACCAAGCGTGCCCATTTCATCAAGTTATTTACGCTAAATAGGGAGAGGACTGTTAATTAGAAGGGTAATTTTACCTTCAGCATTTTGTCGATGGATTACCTTTATAGTTCCTGTGCGACGGTCGGTGAGCTTGCAGGGGTCCTCAAGATGGACCAGCTCCCGCAGTGTGCAGTGCCGTGCGCAGCAGCCCGTGCCCTTGGTGCGAAGGCGTCGCCGTCTTCTGTTTGCGCGCTGTGCCTGCTCACCGTGCCCAGCATTTCTGCGTCTTCGCTTTCCCAATACGCGTGATTCGACGATAGTCATTGTTGTCGCGCGGCTTTTCTGAAATTCGAATTTTCATTACGAGTTGAAATGTATTGTTGTTACTGAACTTTGCAAAATTAAACACGCGCAACTACTGCCAGTTTTTTTCAGATTTTTGTGTGAGGTAGGGGTTTCTGCAACCATGATATATTATTCTGAGCACTCTTCTACGAGTTGTCTCTGCGGAGCTGCATTGATATCTAATTGTTTGCTTCACCCTGTCTCGCCCATGCAGATGCTTATCACCTGTTGCGACAAGGCTTGGGTAATGATCCACCATGCAAAGGTTAGAGTGAGCCCGCTCCCCATCTTCATATCTGCAGTTCCGATTCTCATGGGTGAGCACAACCTGCTCTGTACTACATACAAAATCTTGCAGTGTTCCGCCTCGCTCTCCACGTCAAGCAACTTCCTAGAGTTACATTACGAATTTTTTGTAGAATTTACTTCACGTATTGCATTTCACTTATCATATTGGATACAGTTTGAGTTTTGGCCAAAGATATTTTTCGACTGATGTACGCTAGCCAAAAGCTGGTGGCTATTTTTTATAGCCCGTCTCTGGTAGGGCTCATTATAATTCTAGAAGTGCCGCCTGCATTGAGCAACTTCAGGGGTATCCATATTGACGGCCTGAACAATCAGTTGTTTGTCGCCAGACTGGTTTCCTAATTCAAGGTTCAATAATAAATCGTGCGTTCTCAATTTTCAAAAATTTTCTGTATTGCAAGTTTTCTTTGTATTCGTGCATGATTAGAAGGAATTTTCATTTTGTATTGCAAACCGTTATGTAGTCTATCTTAATTCACTGCATTAAGTTGTTGGTATTTTTTCCAGAATATTAAATGGGGTTATACCTTGCTTCAACTTCAAAACGTTTTTTTGTTAGTACTACCAGAGGTAAAATGTAAGGTCCCAAGCTGAGAGTTAAAGTAGGCCTCTTTTTATTGAAAAAAATATTTTTGTTTTGTTGACAATTTTTTTTTTCGGCTTACTGGTGTCCTTCTTTACTTACTGTTTCTATGCGTAGGAGATCTTGTGTGGGATGCTACATTGTGTATAGATTCTGCGTTCCCTTAACTCCGTACTAAATGGTGCCTTCATTCTTCTTCTCTTTGAAACGCCTTTGTTGCGGATAGGTAGGAGGCTTAAACTAACTAATCTAATCTAATGTTTATTTTCTTGGAGAGAACGTCATAATACCGTGTAATCGGTCTCTTGTAGGTAACTATTTCCATTTCTGCATTGTTTTGTTCAACCTTATCGGCTGTTGAGAATGTCTCGGGTGGTTTTTAATGGCTTAAGTGAGTCGTGTGAACTCGCTAAAATTTTGTGTCATTTTGGGCCGCGTGAACTGAATTGTAACAGCTTTGCTCTGTGAAGGTCTTTTAGTGATGTACCGATACCATTTCTTTGGCCGATACCGATACCCATTTTTGGCCGATACCGATACCGATACTCCGATACTTGAAAATACCGATACGTATACTTTGACCGATACTACTACCGATACCGATACTTTTACAATCATCTAACCTAATAATACCCGTTGTATGTTTGTTTATGTATTTGTTCGGTGTCCGCTTCTTAAACATAGGATGTCTGAGTTTGCGGTATCATTGATACCGAATTCATTAGTTTAACATTGAAAGATCGTCTGTACATGCATTGATATGTTTGAAATTTTATCAGGATAGGTTAGTAGTATTGGATAGGTTGTTGTGATCGCAGTAATTTTCGCATTTTTCCTAACAATGTCGCTTTTGTACAGCTTTCAGGCCATATTGAACAATTAAAAAACATTAAATTAAATATATTAATTTTGAGAATAGCTGTGCCCGAAGTAATCGTTTTTGAGTAAAGTGATTTGTCACCGGAGGGGAACTCCGAGTCAAGAGTGTTCTTTGTGTGTTCTTGTGCATATGTGCTCGGCATAAACATTTTAAACCTACCCGACTTTCCGTCCCACGTATTGGCAACAGTGGACAACTCATTAGTGGTGTAGGACCTACATGAACCGCAGTTGCTACCATGTAAAGTAATGTTGCTAGGCCTTCGCGTCGTGAACGTGCTTTGCGGCGATGCAGGTCACGACATAGAATTAGGATAGCATAGGTTAGATAATGTTGACGGAATTTTTCCATGGGTCCATCTAGCTTCAACGATGACATTGTCCTTGGCATTTCCATGGGTCATGCTGCTACCTAATAATACCCTTGCCCTTGGTTTATTTGTTTGGTGTCTGTTTCTTCCATTTTTCTGTCACTCTCATAAGGAAAGTTATAATGACCGTATCTGTGATACGAGTTTCACCAGTGCGCAAGTACAAAAATATTGTTCATCACGGATACTGTTAGGATGGATATATTGTATTTGTTTGTCATCTACATCTTGAAAATTCGTTCATGAAAGGTATTGAATCCCATTTTTGGCGGGCCGTGCACACTTGTATTAAAATAATACCATTATAACCCCTACATGGGAGTTGTAATAAAATTATTTGCTAATATATCTTATAATATAAAAATATTGACAATTGAGTTTCCGATTATGAAAAAGAAAATTCTCTTGCTATGTTAACTATATTGTTGAGAAAAATAACAAAATGTAATCCATTCAATAGATATGTGTTTCTAATCGTATTGCAACGTAATGTAGACTAGCTATAATAGCAACTGGCTCCGAAAGTGGACCAAAACAATAATTTCTCCAAAAAAGGATTGTCATTTTCGTATTATTCACACCAAATACGAGTACATATTTTGGCGAAAGAAAATAGTAAAATTCGATAAGCCCTCGAAGCCGAAAATATCCGCAAACACGCAACCATCAATAAGATGAGGAATTAAAAAACGAAAATTTCAAGGAACTTGATCATATTTATTAGGAATACGTTTCGGAGTCCAGATCCATCATCAGTTCGTAAATTTGCAAATCGTTATCTCTGCAATAAAAGAAAAAACCAAATGTTGGATACAGTCATTGAAGGAAATCAAGAAAATGAAAATAAAATTAAAACATGTCCCAGAAAAACTAAAATCAACAAGATTATTATTTAGTTACAATTTGTAATGGGTAGGAACTATCAGATTTGTGGAGGGTCGGTTTTCGTCTAAAAATATGTAACGATTCTAAAATTCTGAGGTCACATGTAGTTGAAGCCGAATCTTAGATTTTGAAGTCCGCAGAGGATATTGGTTCGTTGCATTTTACTGCGTGATTACGTACTGCGGAGTGTGAGGAGGAAGCTAAATAGTTCCCCGCGCGGAAGCTTCGACTCCGATGTTCGGCTATTCTGTTATAAAAATTTCGTGATGTCATGCCGACGTACGATGATGTGCACTGCACACAACTGTACAACTGTTAAGAATAAATCAGAGAGGCTCGCATCTCCATCGGAAGCGTATCCATGTACCGGAAAAAGAAGCAGCCTTAAAATTGTACAATTCCGGTACAAGGATACGCTTTGAGGGAGAAGCGAGCCTTTCTGATTTATTCCTACAGTTGTGCAGTTGTGTGCAGTGCACATCATCGTACGTCGGCATGACGGCACAAAATTTGTATATCAGAATGGCCGAACATCGGGGTTGAAGCTTCCGCACGGGGAACCAATTCGCACAATTCGTACGTAATCACGCAGTAAAATGCAACGAACCGATATCATCTGCGGACTTCAAAATCTTAGATTAGGCTTCATCTACATGTGACCTCGGAATTTTAGAGTCGCTACATATTTTTAAATGAAAACCGGCCCTCAACAATTCTGACAGTTCCTACCCATTCCAAATTGTAAGTAGATCATGTCGATTTTATTTTCTCTGGGACATGCTTTGATTTTTTTTGTTCTCGTGATTTCCTTTAATGACTGTATCCAACATTTTCTTTTTTCTTTTGCTGTAGTCATAGTGAAATTTACTTCTACGAACTGATGATGGAGCTGGACTCCGAAACGTATTCCTAGTAAATATGATTAAGTTCCTTGGAATTTTCCTCGTTTTTAAATACATCAAGTTGCGATTAAAGCAATCAACTGTGTTATGAACGTGGTTTCTCATCGAAGCCGTGATCGTAATTTTCATCAATGTCGCATTTCAGGAATCTCAAGATTGGTGATCGAGACAGAAGGTCTCAATTATTCTAATTTCGTTATATGATTAAAGATCGTAATATACTGTGACTTTTCAATGTCATTAGTCGTTGTAAATAATCATGATATTATAATAAGTTAAGTAGAAGGTGAATGACGAGATGAGTGCAACGCACGTTTAGGTTATATTGACGACGTCTTCAAACTCAACTAACATAGGATGATACATGTGGAAATAAGAAGCGACTAACGAATTACACAGCATATTAAAAGGTTTAAATGATTACAATGCTATCAGATCTCGTTGATTGAGTTAATTCTTAACTGTTAGATGACACAAATCATAAGAATTCGCGCTATGACATTGAGATAAGTCGGTGAAGCCTTTTTAACGTGAACAACGGACGAGACGTAGATAATATTAACGCATTGAGAAGTCCGACAAGAACGTCTTAAATGAGGTGGAGCCCCTCAGGGGGATACAATTATTGTATCTAGGGGAACTAGCGCTCCCAGGGGGACAATGTGAGGGCCCGAGCTAAAGGTTAGGTAGGCTTTCTTTTGTTAAAATAGAATAGGTTTTGTTGTGTTACGGACCATCTTTTTTTCGGTTCACTGCTGTCCTGTTTTTCACCGCCTACCACTTTCTTCTTCAACTTTTTCTTGTTTCATGAACTTCTTTCTTAGCTTTCTGTTTCTGTGCCCTTTCTGCATAGATTCCACGTTCCCTTTAACTCCATACTAAATGGTGCCTTCTTCCTTCCTCTCTTTACATCTCATTGTTGAGGATAGGGAGGCTTAAACTAACTAATAAACTAATAAACTAAATGAGGTGGAGCCTCGGAGCTGAATCATTTAATAGAGAAACATATTGATAATTATGAGAAGCACATCTTAGTTGAGACGGAGTCTCAGCGCTGAATATAGATAACAGAGGAACGAAGGTCGCCTGGAAAATACATCGAACTAAGTTAATTTATGCCTAACACATGAAGCTACTTATAGAGGATCGATGAGACTATATATGAGCATATGGGATACTTAGCTGTGGTATTCCCGAACAGCGGCCGACAACTCAATACAACTTTGAGTTAACACTTCCCCCCCGCTCCACCCGCAAGGGTGAGCGGAAGTTCACACGTCTAGCCCAATTGACGGCCCAGGACCTAATGCCGCTTGTACACACTGCCCAGGAGGAGGCTATGTGACGCCGTTTCGAGTTAGAACAAACGCGTTACCTATGTTGAAGCTTTACATCAAAATATTACAGAAAATATTAAGCGTTGGGAGATGATTCAAATGGATTAAGCTTTATAATTAAATGGCAAGTAATTTATGTAGAATGAACAACATTTTAGGTCTCGCAGGAAGAAGTTTAAATACACGAAGAAATATAGAAGTGTCTTGAAATGATCTCGGGCTCAGGCGTCGTCTACGTGGCAGAGAGTCCGAAGTCCACTGGGGGGGGGGGGGGGGGGGGGTTCGTAGAGGGTTGATGTTCGCTGGCTGGTATTCAGGTGGTGCTTGACAGTTGGAGAAGCTCGATTTGAAGCGCAGTTTGTAGAACTCAGAAATGCCGTGCTTTATTGTCGAGAGCATTTTATTCAATGTCGGGTCTTTTAGAAGATAGTTGCTTGGCCAAAACAACCCTTTCTTAACGTTTCTTTGAACACGGCGAAAGTCTGTCCCAGAAGAACCACGACAAATCCTCGCCGACGTCATTTAAATTTCGAGCTCCCGCTCGATGTTACCCTTCTTCTTGATCTGTGCGCGTGCGACTACTGATCAGAAGAAAAGTAGTTCCGAGAAGACAAATACGGAGCTGGACGGGAGTGGTTTGCATTCACTAGGAAGCACTGAATCGAGACACCCTAAGATGACACAATTGTAGTCGTCCTTTGGCAGGACCTTCTCCTAACAATCGATGTCGGTGATCTCCCACGCCGTCATGACTACCACATGCAGCAGTCGTGAAGTTGAAAAATTTCATGGAAAATCCTTTTTTTTTTGCCCTACAGTCGTGTAGAGACCGAGGGTGCTCCTGTTCTTCATCTCTCTTGCAGAAAAAACTCCGAGTTAAAGAACTCCACGGGATCTAAGATAGAAGTGGACGTGTTCCTTTAATGGCTGGAACCGTCATCTTTTCTTCACCATAAATAGTGATGTAAACGTTGCCGTATCATTGGTCGTCTCTCCATCAATCGCAGCACATCGTCGCTCTGTTTTCTTCATTGTCGTATCCTCCATCGTTGATGCTCGCCGGGATTGCATCACGTCATGCGCCAACCAGCTGTGCCTCGCGCGCCAAGTGTGTGTGTGTGAGCAGACGCAAGCGTGCTTGGTTACCTCGAGTTGTCATGGAGACAGGGCAAGCCTCTGAGTCACGCGTTGTTGTATGCGAGTGTTCCAGCCGGGACGCTCGCTGCCGCTGCTCCGCTGTTTCCTCGCATGCCTGATGCTCGCTGCATCAGCCTGTATTGTGCTTCGCACACGTATGCAGCAGAGTGCATCCATGTCGCTGCCGACCGTCGTCACGCCAAGATGCACGCAGTGCACGCGTATGTGAAGCGAGTGTGTGCGGGCACTGTTGTGTTGCCTCCCGCGTCTCAGTCGAGACGCCCGCTGCTGCTGCTGCCGCCGCTGTTGCTGGTCTGCGATGTAGTTCTGTGCGTGAGCACACAGATGTATGTACGCGCCGCCGCCTCAGTGAGACGCTCGCTGCCGCCGCTGCCTCCGTGTGATGCTCGCTGCCGCTGCTCGCTGCCGTGGTGACGGTGGTGCACGTCCAGTCACGCACACAGATGTATGCGAAGTCTGCGTTCACGAAGTCGCTCAGCATAGGCAGAGGCCCCCCTGTGCAGCGGTGATTTTGTGGAGACTGAAGTCGACTCCCACGTCCACAGCACAGCGAAAGACTGAAAGTTCCATGACGGTTATTTGCTGGCTATATAAATCCAAAATTTTTCACTCCTTCTCCCTCCGCAGGCGTTCACAACATGCGTCCACACTCATCTCACTCATAAGTAACTTCATGTTTACAGAAAGGACATACTTCTAGCCTACCCTAAATTTTATTCCATTCTTATTCGATATGCTATGACGCAATAATAATGATGATTCTCGGAAGGAGAGGACATAATATTTTCTGATAATACATTAACATTAAATTTTAAAATTGAATAGACTGCACGCCATCCGGGTTAGAATCGAATTATTTATATTTATAGTTATTATTACATTCTTCGTTACGAATTATCAATTTGCTCGTACTGAAAATTTTAAGAACTAATTCATAATTTTCGTGACATTTACTTTACAAAGAAACAATAATCCAGACAGGAATGAATTACACCTCGGCATCAAGTTCGTGGTCATAATCAGTAATTTGTTGACATTGAAGTATAAGTAAATAGGAGTAACAAATAAATTCACCATTACGCTATCTCGCAGAATACATCCAAACATCACACTAAAATATCCTAAACATCGAGCATCATATTTGAATTTTAAATGCCGCCATGTCGTTACAATGTTGGAATAGAGTCAGTCAGCCGTGTGGGTATGTGGTTAGAGAGAGTGTGGCTGTGTGGCTTGGGCTTAGGAATGTCGGCGAGAGGAAGTCGAAGTGGCGAGTAGCCGGGCGATATTGTAAACAGAGCGCAGACCAGGCAGCTTCTACCACACGTCGCAGCTAGACCACACCTCAGCTTTCACATCATCACACCTCACAAGGCACATTCACGCACAACAATCTTTTTAAATGGTCGATTCACACGATGGAATACAATATTTAAATTTAGAAATGGACACGAGAGTAAACTATCCGTAGATTAGGATTTCTCCATTCGTAAATTTTATATGTAAAATCAATTTTTGAGCGTACATAATGCATGTGATATTGTTATTCCGTAGAAAATACTTTATAATTGAATGGAATACTCGTTTTGAATAAACCTCCGCTGATGTTCGAGAGTACGAAGAAATTTTTAATGAGCACTTTAATTGAAAGTTTTTAATAAAATTTTTAAACGTTTAGGAGATTTTTCAATTAAATTTCAATGATGTTAATTTTAGAAGTTTAGTTCTTGAACTTTAAGATTCCAAATGAGAAGTTAAGATGATAGAGTGCGAAGGCTCCACGTAAGTTTCAGGATATGATTCTGGCTGCCGCTATCAAGAGTGCGGAGCTGTGCGCGGTCGCCGACGTCTTCCTTTGTCTAAAAGAAAATGGCGCCGAGAGTTTCATGGTGTACAGATGAGTTTCCACAGCGTCCTACTCAAATTAATTATTCTCATAGAGAAACTGTGTAATAATCAATCGAATGACGCTTGATTTTTAAATTTTAAATCATTTGGAATTAACTGCTTCATATATTGGGTATTTCAATACACGAACAATCAACACAAAACGACGTAATGATATAAGAAATTCAGAATAGATTCATTAATTGGGATAAAACATGATTAGAAATGGTTAACCTAAAGCATGATTATTGAGAGAAATCAGTAAATGAAACAGAAAACATGATTATTAGACATATGAATAATTTCACAGTAAACAAACACAATAATGAAAGGTAAATAGATTCACAAAAGTAATAAATCAAAGTAGAAAGCATGGTAAGACATCCTAATAATTTTATAGTAAATAAACACAATGAAATGAAAAGCAAATAGGCTTGCAATTGAAATAAAACGGCAGAATATTAGTAAATAGGCACGAAATAGAAACAATTTAAACGTAAGCGGGATACAATGATATAGATTACTAAACACCTTGATACAATATTGAGTGTTATGAATAGTCATCTATTACTAGTTGAGTTTGCGTCTGGCCGATCAAATGCAATTTTTATGAGGTATTTGAGGCGGATTTTATATAATTTGAAATGGTTTGGTAGATCGTGATGCTATTTCATCAAAATAATTTGATCATAATGCGGCATAATTTAGTGATTTTTAGTAGTTGATAATTGGTAAGCGTGACAAATTTGAGCGGTCTCTTTCGGAGACGATTAAAGATAAAGATCCGCCACCGCTTGGCACCATATGTTATGAACGTGGTTTCTCATCGAAGCCGTGATCGTAATTTTCATCAATGTCGCATTTCAGGAATCTCAAGATTGGTGATCGAGACAGAAGGTCTCAATTATTCTAATTTCGTTATATGATTAAAGATCGTAATATACTGTGACTTTTCAATGTCATTAGTCGTTGTAAATAATCATGATATTATAATAAGTTAAGTAGAAGGTGAATGACGAGATGAGTGCAACGCACGTTTAGGTTATATTGACGACGTCTTCAAACTCAACTAACATAGGATGATACATGTGGAAATAAGAAGCGACCAACGAATTACACAGCATATTAAAAGGTTTAAATGATTACAATGCTATCAGATCTCGTTGATTGAGTTAATTCTTAACTGTTAGATGACACAAATCATAAGAATTCGCGCTATGGCATTGAGATAAGTCGGTGAAGCCTTTTTAACGTGAACAACGGACGAGACGTAGATAATATTAACGCATTGAGAAGTCCGACAAGAACGTCTTAAATGAGGTGGAGCCTCGGAGCTGAATCATTTAATAGAGAAACATATTGATAATTATGAGAAGCACATCTTAGTTGAGACGGAGTCTCAGCGCTGAATATAGATAACAGAGGAACGAAGGTCGCCTGGAAAATACATCGAACTAAGTTAATTTATGCCTAACACATGAAGCTACTTATAGAGGATCGATGAGACTATATATGAGCATATGGGATACTTAGCTGTGGTATTCCCGAACAGCGGCCGACAACTCAATACAACTTTGAGTTAACACTTCCCCCCCGCTCCACCCGCAAGGGTGAGCGGAAGTTCACACGTCTAGCCCAATTGACGGCCCAGGACCTAATGCCGCTTGTACACACTGCCCAGGAGGAGGCTATGTGACGCCGTTTCGAGTTAGAACAAACGCGTTACCTATCTTGAAGCTTTACATCAAAATATTACAGAAAATATTAAGCGTTGGGAGATGATTCAAATGGATTAAGCTTTATAATTAAATGGCAAGTAATTTATGTAGAATGAACAACATTTTAGGTCTCGCAGGAAGAAGTTTAAATACACGAAGAAATATAGAAGTGTCTTGAAATGATCTCGGGCTCAGGCGTCGTCTACGTGGCAGAGAGTCCGAAGTCCACTGGGGGGGGGGGGGAGGGTTCGTAGAGGGTTGAGGTTCGCTGGCTGGTATTCAGGTGGTGCTTGACAGTTGGAGAAGCTCGATTTGAAGCGCAGTTTGTAGAACTCAGAAATGCCGTGCTTTATTGTCGAGAGCATTTTATTCAATGTCGGGTCTTTTAGAAGATAGTTGCTTGGCCAAAACCACCCTTTCTTAACGTTTCTTTGAACACGGCGAAAGTCTGTCCCAGAAGAACCACGACACAACTGGCCCGTTCAGATGTATTCAACTATAAGATTGTTCGTGAAATTTTCAAACATCTTAACATAGAAGAAAAATGCAAGATTCGTTATGAACGGCGATATACATGCTATATTAAAATAAAGTCCTAGCTTCGGAATATTTGACGATTTACGAGCTAAATTAAAATAGAATTTTCAGCTACTTCTATGTTAAATTCACAAAAAACTTTCAAATGCACTTTCAACTTTATTAAATTGGTTTGGTTTTTGATAGCCTGTCACATACTTTAGAAATGGACATTTGGTCAAACTATATAGGTTTTAGTCGTAAAAGTATAATAATTTTATGTCGCTACAGGGTTTAACTATTCATGCTACAGAGCTTTCAGTTATGACCGTACGTAACTCATCGGGAATTCAAAGTAGTGAATTCAGTAAGCGGGCCTGATTAAACGCTATAATTCAACAGTTAGCTAACTAATTTACTAGGTATGAATAGGCTCTTTATTTCATTAGAAGTACGCACAGCGCGTCAAAAATGACGGGATTCACCAACTTTCTTGATCAAATTTTCCAAATGTGGTGCCCAACGAATGTATTCATCCTAACAGTACCCGTGATGAAAAATATTCTTGTACTTGCGCACTGGTGAAACTCGTATCACATGATACGGTCACTATAACTCTCCACATGAGCGTGACAAAGAAAATGGAAGAAGCGGACTCCAAATAAACTAAGGGTGTTATTAGTTAGTAGCATGCAGGACCCGTGGAGATTCCATGGACAATGTCATCGTTAAGCGGACCCGAGAAAAAATTCTGTCAGTATTACCTAACCTGTGCTAACCTAGCCTATCCTAATCTAAGCTAACCTATCCTATCCTAACAAAACTTATCCTGATAAAATGTCAAATATTTAAATGCATGGAAACACCATCTTTTAATGTTGCACTGAGGATTTCGGTATCCATGATACCGCAAACTCACACAACCTATGTTTCTTAAGAAGCGGACACCGAATAAATATATAAATAAACACACAATGGGTATTAATAGGTTACATACTTTCACTTTCATGATTAATGACCTGCATTTTAATGATAAAATACGTATTATTTGAAAGTATCGGTAAAGTATCGGCCGGATTTTGCCGATACCGATACCGATACCACTAAAAATGGCCGATACTGCCGATACCGATACCGATACATCGGTACATCACTAAGGTCTTTTAAATCTAGCATAAATTCGCATTCTGAATTTATTATTATTGACTAAGTGTTCACTCACAATAAGTGTTCTTGGTAATGGGTTTGTACAGCAAATCCTTCGTGGCTGACATGGCACAAGAGCAGAATACTTCTATTAACGCCTTCAAATAATAAAATGTACCTGCAAAACATTGTTTATTTTTGATATTACACCATACAAATCCGGTACGAATGAACATGTACTATTTTTAGTTGATACACAGTAGAAGATTGTCGGAAATCATTTTTCTGTCAGTGAGTTTATTGGGGAAAGAATTGATTGGTATCTAGGAAAAGTTACGCAAATGAGGCACACATTGTTTTCCAGCATTCTACCGAGTATTACCAATATAAGTGTGGCGCGCAATGAAGTGAAATTCTTCAACGAGATTTACTGTTGACTTGAGCATACTTGTTCGAGATAATTATTTGTTTCGTTTTGCTCTAAAGTGACCTTGGTCTCCTTAGTATTCGACGATATTTTCTTCAACTTTCGAAAGTATACGTAAGTGCTGCTCTTAAATAAAATCTTGACAACCGTCACGACGCTGGGCTTCTGTTATTCACGACAGCTTAAAGGTTGACTGCTATGAACCCCTCAGGGGGATACAACTATTGTATCTATGGGAATTAGCGCTCCCTGGGGAAAAATGTGAGGGCCCGAGCTGTGAGTTAGGTAGGCCTTCTTTTTGTTGAAATAAAATGTTTTTTGTTATGTTAAGGACCACCTTTTTTCGGTTCACTATTGTCCTGTTTTTCAGCACCTCTGACTTTCTTCTTCAACTTTTATCTTGTTTCATGAACTTCTTTCTCATCTTACTGTTTCTATGCCCTTTCTGCATAGATTCCTCATCTTCTTATCTCCATACTAAATGGTGCCTTCCTCCTTCCTCTCTTCGATACGCTCTATTTTTGTAGCGGTTAGGGAGGCTTAAACTAACTTATAATCTAATCTGACTGCTATGAATCTGACATTTGGTGCTAAAATATAAATGATATTCATCACTAAAATGGTGTAGGGACAGTTGCAGTGGAGTTTAAACTTTATTTCCTACACCGAGTTTTGAAATTACGTTACACAACCGAGCAAATCGTGACTGGTTTGGTTTCATCAGCGATCTGCAGCTTGCTGCTATACTAGTTTTTGTTATCCTTTTTTGGGGGTGAAACGGGTTTTCATGAAGCTTAAAAACTCCGTGTTTGGATGGAAGTTTTGTGCTCAAATTCAGGTTTAAAAATGATAGTGACTTCAAAATTTCTCGAAGTATGTAAGGATGTGACCCTACTTTGCTTTCACTCGTCATTATTTTTTTGTCAGAAAAAATTTACGCTGAATTTTAGTATTGGTATGTCAAAAAAAGGCATTGCCTCTTATTGATTCATTGTATCATAAAGGATGCCTGATTCGTATTGTTGTTGAGCTTTAACATTTCCTTAGCTTAAATCTACGTTAGTTTCCCTGTGAGAACCTTCTTTTCTCGTTCACAAACCCGCTCACCGTTGCAATGCAGCACCACTACTCTCCCACACTCGATCGCGGAATGAATAAAGTTCCTGTGGGTATACCATGACCCTTGTTAAAATGTGCTGTCCATAATGCATCGTGTGCCCCGGTCTACTGAACACTTGTAGGATCACAGACGCTCCTTTGTGCCATGCACTTCAATGTCTGTTTGCGTGAGCTTTCCCTCTTATGGAAGTGCTCGGAGCTGCTCTTCAAACCAGTTGAGTCGTCTTCCGCTCCGCTTGTGCTCGTGATGATATCGTTGGTTCTTTTCCGTGTTTGAAAAATTGATGTAAGAATTGAACAAAAATGTTCAAACCACGTGATGTCATATGTTACCTAATTATGAAAACGAAAAGCTATACGTAATGGCATCACGATTCCTCTAAATTTGTTGACTCTTATTTAACAAATTTCTTCGCTTATGCGTCATAAACGAACGTAGTTGTTTACAGATAGTTATTCTGATAAGAAGTCAAAACGGCACGTTTTTTCTTAGCTGTTACCTATTTTTAATGCTATACATATTCACCACTGAAATGATTGGTGGTTCCCAGGTTGTCAGGGAGCGTACCTAATACTCGTATTTGTGTTAGCTGATTTGCGAGTGATTGCAATGTAGTCATTCAAGGTTAAGAAATACCGAAAGAATGTATTTTTAATTTTTCATGCAACAGGATATTTATTTTTCTACATTTCATGTAGTGTATACAGTGTAGTATGAAAAATTCCATAGTAGAAATGTATGATCGAAAAATAAATTAATGTTCTAATTTAAACCCTTAGCTCTGTTAGAGACTGTTATCCGAATCATTTGTACCACGTGCAGTATTTTATGGTCGCTCAATTTACATGATCTCTTTCATGACAGAGTTTTGTTTGTTCAGGCCGACTTGCTTGTTTTACCATACTGCTTGCCTAAGAATTGAATTTTCATACCGAAGAAAGGTGAAATTCATTTTATGATTAGATTCAGTGTAAACTGTGTAAATGTGAAACGATTGCTATTAGAGGCGTTTCAAGTATGAATCTAATAGTTTGAACTGTGAACAATTGAATCATCTGTCTTAATTTGGCCTAGGTTTACTAAGTTGACCGGAGTATTCCATGGAGTAAGGCGTGCTCATATGACAGTCCTCGACCAACACTCGTTAGTGAGTGTAATGCCAGTTCGAAGGCCCCCATGCGTCCAACAGTGGAATCAATAGCGGTATTTACGGGAATAAGTTATGAGTTCCATTTTAAGGAATGTTTTTTCCTCTGTTTAATTCATTTTTAGCAATTTTCGTTTAGTTTCACATGCTGGTGTTCCCGATCTTTATGTCCGTTGACTCTGCTCTGTCTACACTCGTGAAGACCCTCGTGCTGCTGCTGCTGTTGTTGAATAGCTGTTGAAGGTTGCACAGATTCTGATACGTTTGGTACCATCATTTACTTCTTGGTTCTGTTGGAAAACATTGTACTCTGAAAACTGAGAATAACCTTTTATGTTTTGCAGAAATTACCCTCAGTCCCTCACTGCTTAATATAAAATAAAATTTATGCGATTGTAATAGACATTAACCTGAATTGGTCGGTTCACAACTCTCTAAGGGTTCTTTCAGTATTTTCATCCCTCTATTGACGTCGGAAACTGTGAATTTTGCGCCACAATTCTCACTGGAGCTCATGAGGCTTACCTCTTACTAAACTTGTAACTTTGCTCGCTCCACAATGTCTCTAATTTGTTGCCATTGTCCCATGCGCCATAACTCAGTTAACCTCCTCTGCTGCTGTGCAGGTACAGAGCTGCTTTCCCTGAGTGCTCTTGTATTGTTTCACATTTGTACTTCTCTGTGGGGGATACAACTATTTTATCTATGGGAATTCGCGCTCTCAGTATGAAGATACGAGGATACGACTATTGTATCTGTAGGAATTAGCTCTCAGTATGAAGATAGGGGATACAACTATTGTATCTCTAGGAATTAGCGTTCTCAGTATGAAGATTAGTGGGTAGAAATATTGTATTAGCACTCTCGGAGGAAGATACGAGGTCCCGAGTCCTCTCTGGAGGATAAAACTATTGTACCTATGGGAATTAGCGCGCCCACGGGAATACGTGTGATCCCGAGCTGATTTAGTTAAGTTTAGGTAAGCCTTCCTTTTGTTGAAATAGAATAGACTTTTTGTTTTGTTACGGATCTTCTTTACCGGTTGACTCCTGTCCTGCTTTTGAGCACCGACTTTCTTCTTCAAATTTTATCTTGTTATCTGAACTTTTCTCACAACTTCCTGTTTCTATGTATGCACTTTGTGTATAGATTTCACGTCCCTTAAGGGAAGCGTCCGGTTTTTCCCTGTGAAATGTTCAAAAATTCGAAAAAATAGTTCAGGAGTCAAATAAGGTCTGAGGTATCTACACCTTGTTTATAACATTCGAAGAGACATTTAAAGCCCTAAAGTGTTTGAAATTTACCTCCCTCAGGGGGATACAACTATTGTATCTATGGGAATTAGCGCTCCCAGGGGAACCATGTGAGGGCCCGAGCTAAAGGTTAGGTAGGCTTCCTTTTTGTTGTAATAAAATAGGTTTTTGTTTTGTTACGAACCATCTTTTTTTGGTTCACTGCTGTCCTGATTTTCAGCACCTACTACTTTCTTCTTCAACTTTTTTCTTGTTTCATGAACTTCTTTCCTAGCTTACTGTTTCTGTGCACCTTGTGCATAGATTCCGCGTTCACCTCAACTCCATACTAAATGGTGCCTTCCTCTTTCCTCTCTTGGAACATTTTTGTCGTGGTTAAGGGAGGCTAAAACTTTCTTATATAATAATAATAATAATAATTTTGAAATTTACCCATAACTTCCCTAATGAAAATGTTTTAAAATTTCCAGTTCTCAGTCAATATCACAGAGACTATTGTTTTTTTCGGTTCGATTCACAATGAACATATCAACAAAAGTGAGTGTCGTTTTTTGATATCGTTTCTGAAAAAAATTTGATTTTTTTTTAAATTTTTAAACCTATTATTTTTTTATGACAATAAAAAATCGCTAATCAACTTATCAAAAAACTACCTTTTGATTTTATAGTACCCACCTTGATCTTCATGACAAAAAGATCTCCTCCATAGGTGAAAAACTGTAGGAGAAATTGAGCCGCAAATTTAGGAAAAACATGTTCTGAGAAAATGTCGTTCCATTTTCTCAATTTCTCCTACAGTTTTTAACCTTCATCTTTTTTCATCTTCAAGACCAAGGTGAGTTCTATGAAATTTAGAGGTAAATTTTTGATAAGTTGATTAAAATTTTTTTTATTGCAATGTAAAAAATAACTGTTGAAAATTAAAAAGTAATTTTTTTTCTGGTACAATGTAAAAAACTGGCACTCACTTATGTAGGTATGTTCATTGTGAATCAAACAAAAAAAACAATTGTCTCTATGTACAATATTGGCTGAAAAATAGAAATGTAAAAAAATTCTTTAGGAGAGGGGGAGAGGGAGGGAGGGGGAATGGGTAAATTGTAGAAAACTTTAAGGCTTTCAATGTCTATTCTATGTCTATAAATGTTGTATTATTTTCGTCGTCAATCACGTTCTTTTTCAATTTTCAACTTGTTCTATTAGCCTCTTTCAACGTTGTTGTTTCCATACGCTGAGTATGATAACACACCTAGTGTGTAGAATCCCCGTTCTTTCAATTCCCCTCTAAATAGTGCCTTCCTCCTTCCTCTCTTAGGAACACCTTTGTTTTGGTTAGAGAAGTTTAAGCTAACTTGTAATCTAATCTTGGAAACGTCTTCGTTTTTGTTAGGGAGGCTTGAACTAACTTTGATCTTCTTACGAACAATTTTTTCACTCTTGCCTAAGTAGAGTGTGGGCACTATGTTCAAAATTTCAATTGTGTTTGTAGCGTGTTTCAATCCTTATCGAGGTTTTAGATTCTAATTTGTTTCCGTTTTGATATTCGAAGCAACATAAAATTGCTCCTGAACACTGCACTGATTTTTTTCGGTTAAGCTGCGGTGCTGAAGAACTTAGGTCGTTGAGAGTTTATTTATACCGTGTTGAGAGTATTGTTGAGTTACGTTGTTCTGACCGATTGGATTATAAACAAATTTTATTGCAACTTGAGTCCTTAGCATCACAAATAACATTTACCGTTGTGTTCGCCTTACTTCGAGTTGGTAGTATCGTGAACTTGGGTGGTTTTTAGGGAGTAAACTCCGTGACCTATTTCGTTGTGTCCGAGCTCCATGGCCAACAGCGAAAGTACCTTAGCTTGGTTGGCGTTCAAACTTGTCAGGCGCAAATGACATTCATGCGCGCAATTTATTTCTCGTCCTTAACTGCTAAAAAGAATAGGTACGTGCTGCAAGAGAGTGTAATATATTTTAAAATTGATAGTGATCAAATGTGGAAGAACGTCGTACTAGTCTGCATGAAGGTCTGCGTAGAATCGCAGTTTCTACGACCATCTGTGCTGAGAATATTCTTCTAAATTCTAATCTTCGAAACAAATGGATTTCGATTCTGTTCAATCTTAGTTTGGGCTTAACTTTTCTCTTACGAATTGGGTACGACGCAACATAATACGCTATTTTGTTTAAGTGAAACACAAGCTTGAATTCGCGACTGTATGTGAATCTGCTCGTGGTTCATTATTTGGGTGTTTTACGTGGAGTTCAAGAGCTCTGAAGTTATGGAGTTGCTGAGTAACGCGCTGATGCAGCTGGTGCGCAGCGGCCGTGGCCTCGACCCTCCGTGTGCCATGGGAGCCGTGCTCTCTCACCTCTGTCGCCTCCCGCCACGCACCTGCTCGCCTCACACACCTGCCCCGTGATAATATAACAATATTTTTTCGTCGAGAATGAGAGATGGGCTCGTGAAACGTGCGCTGAAAATCGTATAAATTAGAATTGTTCCAGGCATGCTTTTTTGAAATATTTTCTTGATTCGTAAGCGTATTCGTCGTGGATGGAGGAGGACAAGGAATGATCTTCATTCGTTCGCCTATTTTATTTACTGTTCTTCTTCGACTGATATTGTCAGTCGAGAATCTGAGTGCATATTTATTGTGGGATGAACTTTGAACATTTCTGTATGTATGTTTATGAGATTCTCTATCTTTTATCAAGTCAGTCACTACTGTAACGCTAGCAGCTGTCCTTAGGCACTCGCGTTGTATGCTACTCGTGACATTTCTTGCGTCTGATTCGAGAAAAATGAGCAAAATGCGCGCTCTGGCGCTTAAATGCTCGTGAGGCAGTTGCTGTTGTAAGCTGATCAATGCACATTGGTTGGAAGTTGTGTTTATTATTGACCCCTGCATTTCTTTAGGATGCTTGCGAGAGTACTTTAGCAAAGTCTCATTTTATACAATTAAAATTTTTTTGGTATTGCTGGCTACCATAGCGCTTCTTGTTTGTAATACGAGTGTGTGTGTATACAAAGCATTTCATAAGCATTTCATGTTATTACGCTCATGTTGGTGTTGTACCTTGTTTCAGTGCTTTCTAAATTCCCCATTGCTAGGGTACAGCCTGGCGTGCACGAAGCAATTAGCCCAGTATTTTATTCCCTTCGTTAGCTAGTGACATCCTGCGACTTTGGCGTCCTACTTGATTTCCTGATAGTCTTGGGACTGTTTTATCGATGCCTTGAGCGGTGTAGAGGCCAGACGCTGCATACATGACATGTTTGGACGATAAGAGTGCCCAGTAATGAGGCCCTTTTTGGGCTCTGAACTTGAAATTGCTCAAGAGCATACGCATTCGCTGCGTCTGAGTCAGCGCGTCAAGGCTGCTGTGCCGTTCTCGACGTCTGGACTGTGTGGTCTGAGAGAGCAGCGTCTCTTCACTATTTCAGTGGTCACTCTTGATTTCTTCCAGACCGAGCGACATGACATTTGTTGCTTGGCTTTGTAGCACTTTTGAATTAAATCAATCCATGCATGAGTTTCATCAACTGAAGCGTACCTAGTCTAATTCTCAGCTATAGGCATGACTCATATGGTATGTCAGTTCGTGATTTAATTGTTCAATTTACCATGAAGTCTCTTCAACGCATCTAATGGCACCATTGCGCTTCTTCGCCTAAATATTTTACCTGGACCTTCGTTCTTTCTCTACCCTGCGGTTTCTCTTCCGATCTTCGGTGACCTACACGGTATTCAGTGCTGACCTATGAAAAGAATTACAAGTGTAAGAATTAAGTTTTTCATACTTATCCGACGTTTTTCATGTGTATGACTGTAGGATATGTGTTGGAGGAGTTGAAAAACTTTTACATTGAAAATCAGATTAATGGGGTCCTTGAGAACTTGAACGACTCGATGCTGTGAGTCTTGAACCCTAAATGAGTAAATATTTATGAGACGGGGTAATATGTATTTGAGACTTATTTTTATAGTATGCTATTCTCAATGGCCTCAGCAGATCTCCATATTTTTAGTTGTGTTTATTTCCGGGAAGACTAATCTGAAAAATAACTCAAGTAAGCCAAAGGTTGGATGGGCGTGGGCAAACACATCTAAATTTAAATCTTTTTCACCGCCCTATGCTGGACAATCCTTGATAGGCACCGTGTGTAAAAGGTGAATGGAGATGAGAACTTGTCCTTTTAGTTGAACTCCAGTTACGGCTGATCCTAATAACGTTGGTATCAGCCGAGCAATGTGAGGAATGGAGGCGAGGAGCTACCGACGGCGCCAGGTCGTCAGGGCCACATCAAAGCTGCGACCGCTAATATGGACGGGCAGCAACAGTGAAAGTCCCTCCTGCCGATTTATGATCTGCCTCGCTGATCCCACTCTACCATTCATTCATCGAAGGAGCCTGTTAGGACCATTACAACAGAAAGCCTTAGTCTGTCCGCTTTAAGAAATATTGACTCCTGTTAGCGCTAAATTGTAATGACTGCCTCATTTTGATAAATCATTGCGTGATTCAATGTCGGGCATGTTGAGACATCGTGAGTATCACGAACCGCAATAGTGAGTGATGTTCACTTTGTTGCGGTGTCAAAAGAATTAATTTTCCTAGGGAACTCGTGCAGGCGGCACTGGACGATAGCTTTGAAATGCTCAAGTTGTGATGCATTTGTACTTTTGTTTTTGAATTGGCTCGCTCAATAACATGGAAGTGCTACATTTTAATTAAGGAACTGAAAGCTAACAGTTGATGTCGACGCTCATCACTCTTTACTTTAATTTTCATGATGGTGCGTGTGAGATTTTTATGCTCCTGATGATCGACGGGTCAGATCTCGTCGGCGCTGTAGAGCGTGAGTTATAGCTGCTGCAAGAGTGATGGATTGATGAACTGATTTTCATTAGAGCTGTCAGAAGTTGAGACGCGGTGCTCGAACGCATTGGCGATTGATTGTTAATTCCCCAACTGTTGGGTCTATTTATGGGGTACATACGAGTATGTTATCCCTTCTACGGTAAGTTTCTGGAATCATTCTGACTCAACTTGGCGTCAACGTACTTGCAAAATCGTATTTTAATTATTATTTTTCATTCAAATTAAAGTTCATTGCTGAGTTACCAGCTTTCAGATTAGAAAGAGTATATTAGCAATAGCCATAGGGCTCACTTTTTGCGTTAGTGATGTGATAGCGCCGCTTGTGGTTGCGCTCTATTTTTTGTTCTGGCAATTAGCGATACAGCGTATTGAATTGAGTTGTTTAGCCCACCACGTATTATTAAACTGATTACTCGAGCAGTTATAAGGTCAGCAGTCAAAACTGTAGTTGTTCTTATAAAGTGCCTGGTGCACTATCGTACGAGTCGTCAGCTCTGTATGTCTTACTAAATATGGGCCTGTAATTGTACAAACACCTGGTAAGAAATACGAGTATTATTAGTACGAAGTACGAAGGCTTCACGGTTTCATGAGAATGAAAGCTAGCGTTGAAATCAAAGGGTGGGTATATTTAAGTAAGTATCCCTTTTATTTATTAAAGCTTCTCTACCGAATTAAATCGTCGTATAGTTTTTCCGTAAGAATTTTAAGAAAATTTTCGGTTTATAAAGGTTGCATTTAACCCTCAGGTTAATACAACTATTGTATCTATGGGAATTAGTGCTCCCAGGGAGAATTTGTGTGGTCCCGAACTGAAAGTTCGGTAAGCTTTTATTTTGTTGAAATAAAATGGGTTATTTTATTTTGCTAGGGATCTTTTTTTCCATTCACTGCTTTCTTATTTTTCAGCACCTACTACTTTCTTCTTCAACCTTTATGTTTATTGAACTTCCTTCTCAACTTATTGTTTCCATGCACGTAGTGCATAGATTCCGCGTTTCCTTTACTTCATAGTCCATATTTAACTCTTTCTTCCTCTCATTGGAACGCTTTTCTTGCGGTAAAGGAGGCTTGAACTAACATCTTATCCAATATGAAGGTTGCATCCATTTTATCGCTTTGAATTTAATGTTCCTTTCTCTTCTTGAAAAGTGTCTAGGAGAAGTGAAGCTGTTTTGGTTCCATGTGGTTTGCGAGACCTTTTGTGTCTGAGGAACAAGCAGGTCGTGATTCGCGTGCTTCGTAGGTGTCGTCGGGGCCGCTTTGATCAGGCGCACCTGCCCCGCCTGGCGCGTGCTCCAGCTAGTCATGCAACAGCTTGCCCTCACCTCTTCATTACACTCTTTGGTGGTGCCAAGTTTATATACTGAATTACCCCATAAGCACGCTATTCTAACGGGGTCATGCCATTGCTTCGATTTGTATTTGCTTCGGAGGTCAGCTGCATCACTCAGATTTGCATTCAATGTGATGTGATGTACTGAAGAGGTTTTTTTGCATATTTTGTGGGGCTCAGTGACCGCTAACATGTTTATTACGGTGAATTGATCTGAAGTTTTATGTCAACACTAAAATGACCATAAAATGAGATGAATCTTGCCTTCATTTAATTTTCATATAAAAGCTGAAAAATCCGTTTGTGACTTTTGGAACATCCGTATTGTTTAAATGCCCCGAGTGACCACCGATGCATCAGCAAACAGTCAACGTGTTTTGAAATGATAATTTCAAATCGATTTGATCTGTTTATACCCACATTGGTGGTGATTGCTCCAATTCGTGTAATCTGTGAAAACAAGAGCTCTTCAAAGGTCATCATAGCAATGAACAAGGACATCTTTACGGTCACTTTGTAATTTGGATGGCGCTACCTTCGCTTTTCCGTTTTAGTATACCTTTTCTTGTTGCGGAAAACATTCCGCGCAATCCTCTAAATGACCGATAATTTATTTTATATCTCTTTACTTCTTGCACATTTTGTCTTTCCCTGAGATGCTAATATTCAGCGTCGCAACACATTTCTAGAGGATTTCGTGCTTAAACCACGTGAAAAATTTGATATCGATCTTAGTATTGAGATTTATTTGGTCTCGTCTCTTAAGTCCCCACGCAACTTATTCAGGTTATGGTAATGAGGGCCAAGTATCTAATCTACATTTTGTTTGGACGTGTTACTATCTCGTTGACCATCACTGGTCACAGTTTAAAATTGCTGCTTTGTGTGCTACTATTTTTTAATGCGTTGAATTCTACTTCGAGGAACAACCTTAGTTTGGGGGAAGTATTCAATATCCTGATAGATTGGAAGTTGCTTGTTGAGAGTTACCAAGAGCTCTTCATCTACGAACTGATTCATGTCTTGAATCTTGCTTTATCAGCGAGTTCGTTATGCTTGGTGTGGTATTTTCAGACTTGCATAATATCAATGACGATTTCATTTGTGTAAGACAGTAAAGATATCTTCTGTACTGATTTGGCCTGCAAATGTGTTTTGGTCTTTTTTCGTCTTTCGCTAAGGCCTGCACAAATGTTTCGTTTTTTTGGAAGATTTTTTTTAGTGTAAAATAATTACATGCCTTCTATCCTAGCTAAGGTCATGGCGCGTCTCTAGAAGAAGCCTTAATTAACTTATTGCCTACCAAGGACGATTTAAAACTCATCTTTATTTTTTTTTGTTCAAAGGGGTGATGCATAAACTCATCCAAAGTATAATGGTTCGAAAACAGTCACAAGCAAATTTAAGCGTCGATTCAGAGCCCTTCTCAGGTGTTACTGAGTTCAGGATTAAAAATAAAAAATAATGATAGAAAATTCGTCTGACGATGAAACGTTTCCCCAAAGAAAAGTCGTCGAGAAATAGTTGACACAAATATTACGGCATGTCTGTCATATTTAGTGTCGCTGTGTTTCCCGTTCATCACATTCAACATTCGATAGTAAGCTCAACCATTAGATGCCGGTATGTGCTCGCTATTTTATTACCACTTCTGCTGTTGAATAAATACATGCGGCCATTACGATCAGGAGTGTGAAGTTAATGGTGAAGTTTTTTGGCTGGGGCGTAAATAAAAAGTGATATAATTTTTTACGAAATTATTATCCCGCTTGACCGATGCAGTATACACGGCTTGATGGATCGCTATTGGAATTAGAGAAGGAACTTACGAGGCAGAAACACCAAACGAAATTCCTCAAATACGTGACGGTGAAACAAATATCTTATTCGCGTCTTCATTTTTTCTTTCTTCTCTGTGAGAAAACATGAGCATTGTTCTGTCTGCTTGAAAAGTGGTGTAATTAGTGAAAAATGGTCAGTCACTGGGACGTCAATGTTGTGAGCACCATGCATAGTTGTTTTAGAACTTCGCATCTTTTTGCAGCTAAAAATGTCCTTGGAAGTATTTTGGTTAAGCTATAAGCTTTAAAAATTAATCATTATTTTTTACGAGCAAAGAAATTGGTGGGAACTAGCGACAAAGTTAGAATTGCAATATATTCATAGAATTATTCTTGGATAGTGAACATTTACGGTGCTTCAAATTTCTCACGTGTTAAATTATTCTGCCAGCATGAAATTATTGAGCGTCTCCGTAATTTGTTTTTGGTTTGAATTTTGAGTAAAAGGGTGTGCTCTAAAATTTATTACCTGTAATGTCAGTATGTGAATAGTTGCAGATGAATATGCGCATTTCAATTTAAAGAAGTTTAAGTGAAATTTAGTAAAGTTACCATTTATCGGATGTGGCTCTTACCATTGCGCTCAGTTGAACTGGTCAATTGCACAATTGTATGCTGAATAGTTGTAGATGAATATGCACATTTCAATTAAACAGGTGTTAGTAGAACTACCATTTGTCAGAGTTGGCTCGCACTACTCCGCTCAGCCGAACCGGCGAATCACGCAATTGTATGCTGCCTGAAGTACTGATAATTGACCATTTGGCACCCCTGGAACGCTTGTTAACTGCAGAGAAACTGCACTAATAATCAACTGCTTAGAAATTCGCTCGTGTTGTGAGCTGCCATCTATGGGTGAGCAGACGTATTGTCCCTGGCAGAAGTTGATGCCGCCATGCAGGGTAAGTGGCGTCACGCGAGCAATTCTGTACCTGCGACTGCTATCAGATATTAGCCTCGCAAATGTTGAACCCATACGCGGTGCCAATATCTCGTTTCAACTTCAATGTGCTCATGTAGAGGATACGAATGACTCACATGTATCTAATATTCAAGGTCTGCGTGTTAGACAGTTTAATGTCGTTAACCCGTTTCCTTTGAAAGCAGTTTTACTCTGCGATATTTTTTTTTGCGTGTCGATGCTGCTTATTTATTGTTTCACAGCTACTGCATAAGTTTGAAGAGTGTATACTCATTTTTTACGTAATGCTTGTGTTTATGGGCTTTTTTCGTTGCTGAGTTTTAGCGTAGCAATCATTAATTGTTATTCGCTACCATAATTTCGAAAAACACATCAAGACTGTTTTTCAATTATACATTCGGAATGATTTCAATATCGACATATTGAAATAGTTTAGAACTGAGACGTCGCGAGCTAAAGGTTAGGTAGGCCTTCCTTGTGTCAAAGTTGAATTTTTTTTGGGTTCGTTACGGATCATCTTTTTCGACTCACTGCTGTCCGGTTTTCAGCTCCTACCACTTTCTTCAACTTTCATCTTGTTTCATGAACTTCTTTCTCAACCTACTGCCCAGTCAGAAATTATGGTATGCAGCAACGATGATTATGGTCGAGATCTTCGGTTGTTTATTATCGAAACATCCTCCATATTCAACTATTTATGGGTTGCATTATGGTAGGGATATGTCCGCTTTTCTCGACCATGACCAACTATAATTCCCTACCATAAAAAACCAATATCAACCTTTCAGGGTCTGGCTCCACAACCATGTTCAACCATAGTGAACCGCATGAAACACCATTCACAACCATAATCGACTGAGATCATGGTAGAATATAGTTGTATAGTTGTATTAGCTGAATATAGTTATTTTTAGTGGTGAATGGTAATGTTAGCAGTTACATGAAGTTGATCATGGTAGAATATAGTTGTATCATTAGCAGCTAATGATACAACTATATTCTACCATGATCAACTTTATTTAACTGTTAACATTACCATACACCACTAAAAACAACTATATTCAGCTAATGATTCATTAGATGATTATAGTTGTTCTTAGTGGTATATCCTAATCTTCAGAGCTTCTGAAAACAAATGTCAATGAAAGATTTTTTAATTGTAATATTTATTGTATATATTGGCTTGAACGAGTTGAAGTGTAAATATATTTTTTAACGAAACTCAGTAAGGTTACGAGATAATCAAAGAAATTGCAAAAAACCGTAAGGAACAAAGAACTAAGCACATTCCGATGATTATCATTAATAAGATATGAACTGTATGAGTACATAACATAACAAATCGTTAATATCGCAAAAAGAAACGTAATTATCGTATTTAAATCAAAATAAACCCAGGGAAGCAAAAAACACTTTCTGCAGAGAAAAGCTCAAGTAACATGAATAGTTTGTCTATCATGAAAAAATTACAACGCGGTTGAGTGACCAATGAACGAGCTCACAATTCAATTAAAAAAATTAAAAAAGATGGGCGGGTGTTTTGTAACTTCAAATTCAAAAATTTAAAAACCTTAGCATTTATCTTCATTGTCAAGACGAATCGATTGATATATCATTCAACAATCTTCAGGAATGAAGTCTAAATTAGAAATCTAAAATATATCAAAAAGTGGAGATAGGGAGTCCCTAATTCGAATTTCTAAGGTCGGCAACAGTTCATTTATTGACATTGGCGAAACCAAGCGAGTGATACTACTTTCCACGATATCAACTCAAAACTGTGGCCGAAATTAGAAAATATAGGGTTACTGACTGACAGACATAAATAATTTATGTATAACACAAGATACGTCAATAAATTTAAACCCCACTTCTCAACGACCACTTCTTATGGGTCATTTCCGATTACTACATGGTACCCTCACGTGAGGGGAACCATAACAAGATAATCCTTTTCAGCATGCACTCGGCGAAAAGCATTATTAAGTTCCAGGCAAAGCAAAAACTAGACGCGCAGTCAAGTGGGACTGCAGATGGGTCCCATTTTTAGTGAAATTGGAATAGCTTGGGGCTCAAATGGTTAACATAAAAATCGTGATTTTTAATACGAAATTCAAAATGCAACTACAGTCACCATGTCTAAAAAACGAGTTTCACATCAATCTAACCAAAAATGGAGAAATTAGCCGAAACCTAGATGTTATCCGTAATAATGAATGAATAATAATGAACAGGAACTCTTCGCATAATAATGAGTAGGAACTCGTAGAATACATCTAACGATCACTTAAGCAACAAACATTTTATTCCTCTTTACCTGTTGGCATAATTAGAACACTTATAATTATTAGAATTATTATTATTAGGCTGTAGCCGACTAATCAGACGGGCAGCATGTTGAAGGTTTCAGTTGAAAGTCCAGCTGATGCTTCTGCTGCGTTCTGGGCGCAGCTCATCATAGTGTCAGTTGAAGGTCCAGCTGATGCTTCTGCTGCGTTCTGCGCGCAGCTCATCATAGTGTCAGTTGAAGGTCCAGCTGATGCTTCTGCTGCGTTCTGTGCGCAGCTCATCATAGTGTCAGTTGTAGGTCCAGCTGATGCTTCTGCTGCGTTTTGCGCATTTCCTGCACTAAAAAAGGTTGCGATGTAGAATCCTAAAATTTTGTGAGCTTTACCATCACTAGAAAAAACTTATACGTTCCGTCTCATTTTGATAAATGGTAAAATCTAGTTTTACTTTCCTTTTGACGTTTTAAAGTCGATTAGTAGTCACGATATTTTCTTTTCTAGTTGAGAACATCAAAACTCACGTTATGCAAGCCAATGCAGCGGAGCGTGAGCGGCCACCATCCCAGTCGGGAACCGATTCCAGAACTGTCGCCACTGTAGCGCTGAAGTCCTTGAAAGCCAGAGGAGGGTAGCAGAATTTCCAGGCATCTGTTGAAATTAAAATTGAGATTTTGTAAGACTTCGGACAGTCTAAATGAACATAAAAATCATTGCTATATTTCATTCAGCCCCGACTACTTTCTTCTTGAACTTTTCTCTTGTTTGAACTTCCTTCTTAACTTGCTGTTTCTATGCGCTTGGTATCCTGTTTGGTAACACATACATGTTAACATTCAAGGATGTTCTGTGCGAGGCACATCTCGTGCATAGAACCCCTTTATACTTTTCCATACCAGATGGTCGTTATTGAGAGAATAATAATAATAATAACAATAATAATAATAATAATAATGATGTTGGGTTCTTGAAGGAGCAAGGCATAATTATCGAAACGGAACCAAGATAGAAACGTATCCTAAGCCAGGGGCTTGGAAAGAAGCTACAATTCAAAGATGTAATGTACGTGACACAGTGGAGAAAACCTGAAAAGCCAACCTAACTGAAAGAGAACAATCCAGCTGAAAGTTAACACCTATGCTGCAAGATGCAGATAGACTCGCAGTACTGGGTCCAGTCGGAGAACCCAGGAACCTGGTAGTACTGGAAGTTTCGCAAAAAAATTTAATGCTTAAGTTCCCTTGGGGAATGATTTTGAAGTGATGGTAAAATTAATATTAGCAGATAAAATCTCCTCTAGCTCATTTTGAAATGAGGGGAGGTAATGAAATTTTATTTAGCTTCTCATGCTCAAAAAATTGGTGTCGTAAAAAATTTTATATACAATATTGAAGGAATTAAGGGACATTTAGGTCTGTTTCACTGCAAATTTTTCAAAATTAAAACATTTGGAAGATGACACATATGACCCATAGTCATACCATAACATAATTTCCCAGCTTGATGATCTCTGAAGCTGCTTTTTGTAGGCTTTCTGGAAGGTCCCAGTCCTGTCCAGCTGAAGGATAGCGCCAGTTGTTTTGACATAAGCCTTCGAATAATGCGGCAAACTGTGTCACTGGATGACCTGCCGTGAAGTTCCTTCAGAGCATCAAGCTGAAAATAAAAAACATGATTGAGTTGGTTTCTGAAATGTTTACATCTGAAAAGTTATCCATTAAAATATTACTGAAGGTAGCAATGAATTGTGAAGATAGTTCATAAAGAAATTAAAAACATTTAGAAAGACAGAAAATTCAAACGAAAATTCGCGGCACTACATGTTAACATAAATGAATCTCATTACTACATTGACTGTATGTGAAAGACAAAATTTCTATTCTGAATGATACCAAGTAACAGAGAGTGATATAAAGATTGAAATAATGTAATTTATTGTGATGTGTCATAGAGTTTGAATGACATGAAGCAAAGTAGTACATTTTGAAACTTTATCACAAACAATTAAATACACTGATCTATTTAATCTGTCAATCAATACACAGAAGAAATATGTTTCGAGTTCACCGTGCACAATACAGATCTGGAAGTGATTTAGAGTAAACTGTGGTATGATCATATCTCATACATTAGGAACTGTTTTTTTTTTCAAATTAATTAACTTACGAGTGTTGGAGTCTGAAGTAGGACGTCCAGTTGATCAAGAGTCTCAGCTGGTGGAGGTAGCCCTGTGCTACGTGATATGTGCTCCTTTGCAGATGCTTGGGACAATTTTTCGTGATGAAGAATGAAGAGAATCTTGTCCAATTTCTTGGAATTTTCTTCCTGAACTTGTTTCAGTTGTGATAATTCAGCTGATAATTCCTTATCATCAGGAGCCTTTTTACACCTGCTCAAGCACATCGACATTAGAAGTCACGAATAGCATTTCCATTTTTGTTGAAACAAGGGATAACTAGACCCGCAGTCAACTGAAACTGCAGATGGGTTTCATTTCACGTGTAACTGGAATATTTCGTAGTTCAAATGGTGACACTTCAATATAAATCTAAAATTCAAATTGCAACTACAGTTTCCATATCTGGAATAACAAGAGAAATCATTAATATTTTTATTGCTGAAATAGGAACAAAATTACAAAGTAGATAACGCAAAACTATTTTTTTAATTATGGATGGGTAGGGAGATGAGTTACCATTCAAAATTTAAGAGTAGGGGATGCTCAAAGCTAAAAATTCATAAATTGTCACCATTTATTTTTAGAAATTGACGGGACCAATTAATTTATTCCACTTAAGGCAAAACCAGAGCAAAACTGGGGAATTTTACATTTTTGGGGATGGGAATAGGGCTAACTCAAATTTGAAAATTGTTTCAGACAGCCAAGATGAGGCAAAATGAATTGATATCATTTTTGATGAAGTTCAATCAAAACTATGGACAGAAAAATCAGCTACAACCACCCTGTCGGGAATGTCGAGACACACCGACTAAAACAACTTTCGATGAGACCAGAGTAAAACTGTGGAGTGAATTAAGAAAAAAGAGCCTAAAATTTGACAGACGGATAAACAGACACTGAAAAACAGCCAAACTCAAACAGAAGAACTTGAAAAATAAGCCAAAATCTAAATGGTTCATAGCGGGGACCCCTAATAATTTCAAGCATGATTGCCAATGATTATGCAGATAGTAATGCAGCTAATGTACATTTATATAATCCATGCAAAATAAATAGGTAGCTAGCTGTTACCTCTTTTCAGACGGCATGGCATTGCAGCGAGGAAGAAGCGGTGACTGTGTGCGTATTCTACTGCGAATCTCCTCTTCAGATGAAGCGCAGTCTGTGGTGGTGTATTCGTCAGTTACGGAAGCTGCATACAGCTTCTTCTCACATCCAGTAAGCGTTTCTGTGAAATAAAACGACAGTTATATTTTCTCTGATAAACACAAATGTGTGTACTAAATACTCGAAGCGTTTTAAGGGGGTCCTCCCATGCCCCTTGTCTCTCCGATGGTCATTTCTCATGTTTTTGATGGAAAAGGAATCTTGAGTGGTGGACTATTCGGTCCTGAAATTTTATGGCACTACGGACAATAGATCCCCCCCCCCAAGGGGGGGGGGGAGAAGGAGACCAAAATCTTTAATTTCCGACCCCATTTCGACCCCATATTAAAAAAAAACAAACGGAAAATGGAAAATTTGTTACTTTCAGTTTGTTAGATATGTTTCAAGGATTCTAAAACTGTCCTTGGTTGTGTTCTAGCATAAAAACTCAATGAGTTCTATTTTTTAAATATCAAAACCAGTGGACTAAAAACCAATATGCCACATTTTTTCAAAAAAGGCCTGAATCAAAAATATGTATGGAAGAAATTGTGTTTCTTTTCAAAGGCTACATATAATAGTCAAATTTCATAAGAATCCGACTGAAAAACAAAAAATTTCATAATTTTATTAAATAAGTAAATAAATTTTCATTTTTTTGTAAATTACAATTTACAGCGTGAACATGATTTTATGCATAGAGATTATCGAAATAAAAATGAAAACAGCATTCAATTACATAAATTTTCCATTATACTACACTTCAACCAAAAATATTGTTTTTGGCCTATACTGTGAAGTCACTTATTTTCAAAATTCAAAAGAATAGAAGTCATTGAGTTTTTATGCTGGGAAGAAACAAAGACAGTTTTAGAATCCTTGGAACAATTCTAACAAACTGACATTTCTTGATTTCCCAATTTGTACGTTTTTTTTTTCTGCTAATTCAAAACCTAAAAATTCGGTATATTTTAGGTATTGATCAAATATCGCATACATAAAAAAAATTCAAATAGAAAATTCAGGAATGTCAGTTTGTTTGCAATGTTACGAGGATTTCAAAACTGTCCTTGTATTTGTTCTAGCATAAAAATTCATTGACTTCTATTCTTTTGAAAACATCCCAAAAATGAACCAAAAAATGAGTTTTAAAAAAAACTAAGGCCTATATCAAAAAACATCTCAAAGAAAATGTTTCTCATGCAAAAATACATATAGTGGCCAAATATCAGGCCAATCGGATCAAAATTTAATTTTGACGAGAGAGCCCCCTTAAAGAGCCTGCTCCTAATAGACCTGACGGCCTGTCCTAGTTGCCGCTCACCTACTGACACAACAAGATTCTGACAAGATTATGAGTAATAGTTGGAATTTTGCGAGGTTTATGGGCAAGATGATTCCTTGGAACTATGTCCTGTAGTTTATCTACAGGCCTTTTTTTCTTTCCTCTTTTCTTGCCCTATTTTCTTCCTTTTATGGATAATTAATAATATCATTGAGGTATTTCAATAATATTACATTATTTAGTATTAGTTTATACATTCAGAATTACGCACAGTAATTAATTTATTTGATAAACCACAATCCTTATAAAAAAAACAAGTAAAAAAATAAAAACTGATGAAAAACAAAACAAAAAAAAGGATAAAAAACACTTTTTTATTTAAATAGAAAACAAACTTTACTCATAACCCATGGGATAGTTACATTATACATAACGTCAGTGGTATTATTTTAAAATAGGCATTCCATAAATATACAAATCACACAGGTCTATGAATGTGCAAAAAAATTTATTGAACACAACTTACTTGAATGTGTCAGTAGTTTAATTGAGATAAGTTCCCAGCTGTCATCTGCTGCAAGTCCTCCTTAGGGTCACTTTCTAAGTTGCAATCACTCCTACTAGCAAAAAGATTACTACTAGTAGTTTCGCAGATAGTAGGTCCTACTCTACTAGTCTCTAATATAGATATTTTTATACGGCGTCGCTTCTGCCTTTGAGACAAATCCTCGAAGTTCTTTTTTCTACCCATATTGGATCAAACGATCAATTGAAACAACAGTTCAGTGCACAGATACAACCACGCCGGCCGTTGAGTCATAACTAACCGGCAACTAGTGCCTGGATGAGCTGCCAGAGGTAAGATCCAAGTATTGTAATGCAAATACAAGGAAATTAATCACATTACAGTAAAAGTTATTTTTCTATGAATTAATTGTCAGTGTTCCGAATCATTGTTTTGCTATAGACTCTTGTAATTCTCATGTAATTTCTTTTATTCGCTGCGTAGAAGTAATAGTAAAAGAATTAGTTTTTCGGACATATTTTATACTTTGCGTAGTTCGTACAAACATAAGCTACGTTGCATACGAACGCAGTAAAACTGTTATATGGGTTTAATTCGCATTTTAACGTCTTGTCAGTGTAAAGGTACAAGTAGAACCTTTGCAGTACAAGAGTGTCAAATGTCGCTGCAAAAAAGTTACTGTACAAATTTGAATCAACATCTGGAATTAAGTACAATGATCGAACAAGTCGAACAAGCACTAAACCATGGGTGTACCTTGGAAACGCTGCGTTCGGGTAACAAATTTTGAACGCGTCACACAGCTTTTCTATTTTTACGGCACATTTCATTACAAAAATCATTCTCTGGATGGGCTAACAGTGTTTTATCCTAAAGTATGAAGGCAAATTTCAAATGTGATTAGTAACGAAGGAACGAAAATAGTCTGGACTGTCTTAAATCATTAAATGTCATTTTATTATTAAAGTATTGCTTTCCAGGTAACTTGAACATATAAAGATTAACTTCACAGTTCGTTTTCTCTAAGAGTCATTTGACAATTACTCATAGAATATGTAATTGATACACAGATGAGGACACAACTTGAATCAACAATACCGTATATGCATAATTGAAGTAAATAGAAATATATTGCGTGATTCTAATAATTTTTAGCTTATGTAGGTGCTAAATGAAAAAACAACATTTTGCACGTTTAAAAACGATTAAATTTATAATTTATAATGAACAGCTGTTTTTTATGTGCTTTATTTACGGAACAAAGTTAAAGCTACATTTATCTATGCTCTACCATATATAGTCTTAAAACATCCATGTAATAGCAAACCTTAAACAACCATTGGTGCCTCCACCAATATCGACCTAAATAAACTAAAATCTACGTTATGTTAACAAACCATAAACAACCAATATTACCTCTACCAATATCGACCGAAATATACTAAG